>JAXISO010000132.1:0-115059 GCA_036785465.1 Colletotrichum agaves | reverse complement strand
GAGCTTGGCCACCAGGAGCTTGACCACCGGGAGCTTGGCCACCAGGAGCTTGACCACCGGGAGCTTGGCCACCGGGAGTTTGGCCACCGGGAGCTTGACCACCGGGAGTTTGACCACCAGGAGCTTGGCCACCAGGAGCTTGACCACCGGGAGCTTGGCCACCAGGAGCTTGACCACCGGGAGCTTGGCCACCGGGAGTTTGGCCACCGGGAGCTTGACCACCGGGAGTTTGACCACCAGGAGCTTGACCACCGGGCTGGGTAGCACCAGACTGCGCGGGAACGCCAGGCTGTCCGGGTGTGCCGGGTGTTCCAGGGGTGCCAGCGGTACCCGGGGTTCCTGGATTTCCGTTCTGGCCGTTCTGACCATTTTGACCGTTCGAAGTGCCATAGCTGCCGTAGCTGCCATAGACACCGTAGCCAGCGCCGGTACCGGCACTTGCGGTTTGGATGGGGCCACCGGGGTTGGCGGGCTGGCCAGATTGACCACCACCAGGCTGGTTCTGTCCGGGAACCTGCTGACCGGGCTGCGCCGGGCCGCCGGGGTTCTGGCCGCCGGGGTTCTGGCCGCCGGGTTTCTGGCCGGGGTTCTGAGCACCGCCGCCGTAGGAGCCGTAGTTGGCGTAGGCGCCGTAGGGAGCGCCAGTGACGACAGGCATGTTATTGGCCGTGACACCGTTGCCGTTGATGACGACGCCTCCGGTCATGGACGGGGCCGGGCAGATGATGGGGATGGTCTTTTGGGCGCACGACTCGCAGTAGACGGTCGTCGGGACGAAGCAGGGGGGGATGTCGTGGGTCTTGTACTCCCATGGGTAGCCTTTACACACCTCGGTGATAGTGTAAGTGGCCGTCCACATGGAAGTGGGGTTGGCTGCGATGGCAGTCGTGGTGTAGACCGTGGTGTAGACATTGGTCACCGTCGCCGTTGCCGGGATAGGATCACAGGTGATGAAGGCGGAGCTGGTGAGCTGACCGACACTGGTGATGTCTTGTTAGTGCCAGCCTCATTCACCAGTCCCGATACATATCTCCCTTGAGTGAACAGAAGAATATACCTCATTTTGGCGGCTGTTTCTGTACGAAGCTCTTGAGAGGTTGTTGTGTTGATTGGGGGTTTGAGAGATGTGTTTGGAGTCTGGAAAGCGAGAGGAGGAGCGGATTGAGCTGTACGAAACGAGCGACAAACAGGATATCCTGCGAGGGAACGAATGTGAAGGGACAAAGTCCAACGAGTGTACCCGGTGGGCTAGAACTCTTCTAGGTGGAAGACTGTTGGGAGTAGAGAATTGGGGGAGGAAAGAACTGAACCGCGAGACCTACCTAGCTACTTCATGGCCCGGCCTCGCTCGTCTTATAGAAACCGAAATAGAAGGGTAAAGAGGCCGTCAGGGCTGAGGAGCAATACAGGAGCCTGGCCCCTGGTGACTGTCCTCATCGTATGAAAGCAAAGCAGAGGGAGGGAATGACGGGACATTGCGGTGCATTCCTCAGTCTGGGCCCGGACGGGACAATGTGAGATGACGGCGCTGCGAAGGATACGCGGGGATATGACGGAGCGTAGGGTGGTTCTGGTCAAATGTTCTATGTATGAACAGTAAGAGATATTCGAGGTGAAGATCTGGGTCAGAGAGGCACAGATGAAGAGCTTTCTTCAGAGTCGATTCTTCGTCGGTAGGTTTCGTTTTCAACACATCACCACCAACAAGACGACGAGGAGGCAAGTGCCGGGTGAAACAGTGCCTTGGCCCTGGGCACGAAGCGGCATGCTTGGAGCAACGGCCCAGGAATGCACTCAGGGGCCAAGACATGTTGTATCGTTGCACCTTCAACGAAGAGAAGGCGAATGCCGCTTTCCAAACGGAGACAGGTCGATAGGTAGACTTGAGACACGTGCAGGTTCGGGATTGACAAGTCTAGAACCAGCTTGGTTCCCATGCTCATCAATCAGACAAACTTGACCATACAAAAGCTGTATGAAATTATTGATATTCAACTGATGACTGATGACTGATGATGGGTCGGCACTTGCTCCCTCTCAGCTGAGATCGAGGTGGTACTGTCTCCACATCCCCTAGACCATGGAAGCAAAAGAACCAGCAAGGAATGTGGATGCATGTGCTTGTATTATTCTGGCGACGATGTGGAAGGAGACAAGCTCGAAGATCTGACTGCGGCCGCCTTGGCAGCCTGCTCTTAGGTACAGACACAGACCTGAGGTGGACGTGGGGTCCCAGGAGCATTTCTCGTCTCTCACTTCACGGACAGGTGTTAGCAGAAGTATTTAAGAGCGCAGGAGCGCCCTCTAATCAACAATTCCATATCTCAGGCCTAGCCCCAAGAACGATGCTCTGTGGCTGGCTCACTTCTCTTGAGATGGATCCCTCCTTCCTTGCTTTGGTTCAAATTTTGCTTCAGCATGCGCGGAAAGGCATGTCCCCCATCAACAGCATTTCTCACCCACCGCCTGGAAAGGCCTGGGGAGAAACTTCCTATAATCAAGGGATTTTAATCTGCAGAGCGTTCCCTCCGGAGAGGGAAAGGCAACTCGACACCGTGGAGTTGCTGGGTGAAGGTCGTGGCAGCTCTGGGTTACTTTTTGATCTGAGGAAAGGAAAAGAAGAAGAAATCCAAAAGATTTTTCACAGCGCGTCGCCGTTTTGAGGTTCAAGGAATTCTGCGCTAGTCCCTGTTCAGGTAAGGACCCGCTCAAGCAGTCTAGGTAAGGTACTAGGTCGTCGCACGTGACTTCCACCAAGTGAGTATGAGTACGTACCCGCCCCATTCCAGCCCCGCGCAATTCATCATGCCAACTAGGTACCTTAACGAGTTTGGAAAACGATGCTCGGGATGAAATAAGGTTACTTCAACTCTGTATACTTCTAAACATGTGGTAATTGTCGCCGAGCCAAACGATTTTCGCCACGCAGAAAGCATCGATGTACCATAGACCCTATCCCTGGATCGAGACAGAACCCTAACCAGGCAAACCAACAGCGCCGAATTACCAGAAAGATGTGTCACTTACGTCTAAATTGCCCAATCGTCCGAGGACGTGGTTTCTTACCCTCGCTCTTTCTCTCACCAACTCTTGGACGTGAGCGTTCTCTTTCCCTGGACCAACTGCTTGGCATAATCGGTGCCTATGTACCGGCCTTTGAACATCCAGATCACGATACTGGGCAGTCTCCACGTGCCCATCTGACCCGTTGCCCTGCTGCGGCCGAGGGTGATGCCCGCAACTACCTTAGGATCCACGACGTAGTCAGCAGGCTTCGTAGCGCCGGTGAAGTGTGCCTGAATGCTCTTCACGACATGGTGCGTCTGTAGGTCCGCGATGCGTCCATACTCGCCCTCTAAGTTCCCCACGTCGCCGACTACGAACACGTTCGCGTGGCCCGGCACGCGCAGGCTGGCGTCCTGGTTGACGTAGCCCCGCGAATCTAGCATGCTCGAAGGCAGGAAGGAGGTATTGGGAATTGCCCCGACAGTGGGGACGTACGCGTCCGTCGTCATGGTCGTCTTCTTGCCGTCCTTGCCTGTGAGCTCAATGGTCTTTTTCCCGTTGGCTTCCGTTTTGACCGCCGTGACCTTGGTGTTAGGCACCGGCTTGACCTTCAGCTTGGTCAGCTCGTTGAGCGCCGCCTTGCGGACGTTATCAACCAGCGGAGGCCCCAGCGGCAGCTCGTCAGCATAGACGAAGTAGACGTCCTTGTCGCCCTTTTGTGCGTACTCGAAGGCGATTTCACCCGCGGTCTCGGCGCCCGTGATGCCGCCTCCGGCTACCACAATGGTCTTGGCGGCGGTGAGCTGCTGGCGGACGTCGTGTAGGACCTTCTTGGTCTGCTCGGTTGTGCCGACCTCCTTCCACGGCATGTTCTCCTTGGCGCGGGTGCCGGTGGCAATGACGACGGCGTCGTAGGCGATTGTGCGGCGCGAGCCGTCGTTGGTGGCGACTACGATGGTGTTATTGTCGTCATTGAGGGTCTCTGCTTTGCCCAGGACGAGCTCCCAGCTGTCCTTGGGGTACTGAGCGAGCTCGGGCTCGATAGGGTAAAAGAGCACGTCGTCACCGAATTGGCCCGGGATGACGCCACGGACAGAAGCCATATTCCAAAAGCTGCGGTCTTGTATGAGTCAAGTGTCGTGTGCGAAATAATGCTCCTCGTACGCGACCTACTGTTCGGCATTGGGCGTCACTAGAATGACCTTGAAATCCTTCACCTGAGGAGCTGTATGCTTCAGAGCGTGGTGCGCAATTGGGAGGCCAGACAGGCCAGCGCCAAGGACGACGAGGGTAGGCATCGTTACGTCTACTGTGTATGTGTTCTAAATCCGTGACAAAGAGTGAAGTTTTCTTGTAAAAAGAGGTTAAGTAGCTTAACGGGAGCAAGCTGCTGTTTTTAACCCCTGCTTATTAAGAGGCTGTAGGGAATGTGCTGGTTTAGGTTTCCAATCCGTTTCGAAACGCTGTTCAGAGTGTGGGTTTATGTTGTACTGCGATGGCCGAACTCCTATCCAGATTCGGATGGGACACTAAGTCGACTTTACAGAAATACAAAGACGGCGGAAAAGCCCAAATTTATCAAAGGCAAAGCAACGAACTCGAGTCATAGGGACACAGCGATGCAGAAACCCGTGAGATTCGTTGGATTGCAACAATGTGACCTCTTACTGCAAGGATTGCAACACTAAGCAATCAGGAAGCGGCTTGCTAGCGAATACTTGAGTCCTGTTGTCCCCGGTTCGTATCGGACACCCCTAAACATCCACCGACATCTAATTTTTCGGCATCGTTTTAGAGTTGGGTGAGCCACAACGGAGCAACGCGGCGCAAACATATTTGCCGTGTACTCCAGGGTGGCGGGGGGATGTTGCTGTGGTTTGACAAAGCGGAATACGGATAAGCATACATCTATTCGCCCATTCTTACAGAGCAGCCGCTCGCATAATGAGTCACCGTCTAGGCCTCTTCGATCCGCCGGCGCTAAAGTCAAGACGGTCGAGGCGGCGGTTGTGCTAGGCAGAGGAACTGGAAATGAGAGTTTTCCGCTCCGCACAATCGCGCGGTGCGGAGTTTGACATTTGTGGACGCAGTTTTTTTGGAAACCCGACGGTGAACGGCCACTCATAAAGTGCGCAGGCTTGCGGAGGGAAAGCCGTGGCGAGGATTGATTGTTAATCTGCCTTGGAGGGAAGGGCGTGACGAGGGCACGTGAATGTGGAGCTGGCTGAGACACCAATCCTGCGCGGGTTTCGGAGGCTTCAGCGCCGCCGTCTCGGGTACCTTGCAGCTCGCTGAGTAATAGTGTCTCCGAGGCGGGAGAAAGACTCATTTGTCAATGAATGATTCCCCCCACTATGTCTATATCTGACTAAACTTTGCAAGACATCACCCTTCAATATAACTGCTGATCGACACCGAAGCGTGGACAGACACATGTGCAACACAGGTGCGATGCTGACGCCTCGGTGTGAACCGGGCCTTCCCCTGATACTGTCACAACCAGGGCCATAATCTTGTGCCGTATATGGACTGTCGCATTGGCATGCTGCTCTACCCTATATACTACGATGGCATCCCACAAACGCAGATCCCAAAAGACGGCAGCCAGAAGAAAGAAAAAGAATATCTGGCCTTCCACTTCGTGACCAGACAAACTCCCACCTGTTCCCACGTTTCTTCCTGTTTATACAGAAACCCCGACTTACAGCCAGAGGAACAGCGAGCCGGCAGCGCACAAGCAGACCATCATGAGATTGAAACCAGGGACATTGACACGACCAGAAGCACGCATGGGGTTGGACGGCTGAGCACCTCCGGCGGGCGGGCTAGAAGCCATACCGGGCATCGGCATCGTCATGCCGGGACCCATGCTCATTCCAGGCATATTGGGGGACATGGGTGTCGTCGGGGTGCCCGGAGGGGGCATGGGCATGACCGGAGGCGGCATGACTGGAGGCGGCATGACCGGTGGCGGCATGACCGGGGGTGGCATGACCGGAGACGGCGTGGCGCCGCCACCGTTGCCGCCAGCCCCAGGTCCCATGCCCGTGCCTGCTCCGACGGGGCCGGCGTTGGTAACGCGGAAGAAGTTTCCGGCGACAACCTTGGCCTGCAGACCGGCAGCCATGAGGGCGTTCATGGCGTTAAAGTCGCGGCGGCTCTGCGCAGCGCCGGAAAGAGCCATAAGGCCCTGCTGCGAGATCATGGTGTGGTCGACAGCGATGAAGGTGTAGCGATGGCTCAGGGGCTCTCTCGCGGGCGGGTTGGGGCCGAAGTAGGGCGCCAGAGCCGCGGCGTTCATCTTGTTCTGCATCAGGAAGACGGTTTTGGTGCCGGCAGTCGTGTTCAGAATCGTAGGGGCATCGGCGGACGTGAAGCCGGTCTGCATCCAGTGGAGGAGGGTGCCCGTCTTCGGGGGCTGGTTGGTCGGGACGTCGATATCGACCATGATGACGGCGTACTGACCGTTCAGCTTCTGCTCGGTCGCGATCGTGGGCACATTCTGGGCAGCTAATAATTGCTTGTTAGGACTTTTGGTTCGATTCCTTCTGCCGGCATCCCCTCTTTGACCATAGGCCACTCACAATCCCTTGGCAGGTTCACGCCATCCAGGGCCGAAATGCCTTGGTAAGAAACGATTAATGGAGTGTTGGATGCTGGCATGAATCCCTGGGGAGTAGCGGCCGACGTCAACGTCGCCGCCGCCAGGACGGCAATAGCCTTGGACAACATTATTAAAGATGTATCTCGAAGGAAGAAGGAGCGAAGTAGTAAGTCTCGCCGTTGGCAAGTATGGAGAGCTAAGGAAGGAATGAAGTGAAAACGAACAGGACTACCGGAGCTCAACCACAACGTCGTTTAACGAAAAGGAAAGAAGTCTCAAGCGCCTCCAAGAATATGAAGGCGTTGGCGCAAGTCATTATTTAGGGCGGGCAATGCCTTGTTCGTTGCCACACACACTTTCTTCCACTCACTTCACTCCCTCCCTCACACGCACGCAGTCTTGGGAGGCCATCCCACGGCACGGAAACATTCAAAAGCCAAGATGAAACGCTGTCTCGGCAAGCTTGTTACATGAGGCAAGCCAACCTGGTGCATGATGCATTGACCACGATCACAATCAGTACCCTGGGGCTCGGGAGATGTACGTCGTTTACCGGGGAAACCTGTATCTGGAAATATGGAGGGTCACCCCTAATTGAACGCAAGTGGCACAGGCTGCGAGTGTATTCTGCAATGTCGCAGGGCTGCACATCGAGGGCCTGTTCTATTTGCTTCGCGCCCCGAGATGTAGGTTTCGAGCGGGCTTCGAGCTCACCTTCCTCTTTCTATCTTTAAACTTGCTGAAAGTCTCCCCCCAATGGACTACGGCTGGTGTGTTTGTTTCTCCTGCTCCGTATTAGTAGTGATAGCAGATTGTTAGGTTGACCTCGACGGCTTTCCCCAGATGGGATGTTTGTGTGACGCCGGCTCGGTTCCAGACTCAACCCGAGGTCTGTGGGTCTGTGATGCGCCCTATCTCTTCCAGCGACCTTGTTTGCCATGTTGGAACCCAGTCAAGTTGCTTCAAACAGATTTGGTCCTCGCCAGGTTCATCGAAGACGATTGCTTAATACGACATAAATCACCAGACCCGTGCTAGGTCAACAGCCAAGCTAACGACGCTCAGCTTGTTCCCCCAGAGCTTGGCAGCCAGCTGAAGCCTCAAGTCGGTTACTGCCGGTCGTGCAATCAGGAACCCATGATGCCCTTGGTCAGGGCAACCCCGCCACGACGGGTAACAAGTTTGCAGAGAGCATGAAACATCGGCCATTTGTTTCCGATACTCGGCAGCCGGAGTTCATTGACCCCTACACCAATAGGCATCCAGGCCGCGCGAATCCAAATTGAACGCCATCTGAAGTTCGCCACGAGGCGACGCTTCACAGGGACGTGATCACATCCCTTGGAGAGGAGCTTGCTGCTATACGTAGTCTCTATGGCTCGTTACGAAGCGACAGTCTAGCTCGCCAGCGGAACCCAAAAAAAAAACCCCTACGAAAAAGAGGGCAAAAGAAATAACCATCTATTGGTTGTTTGGTAGACCAGACGAAAACAACGCACGGCCGTTGGTGCCGCGACTTCGTGACCAAAAAGTCTCGACCGACTGGGTCGCCAAGTCAAGTTTTGGCTGACCATACTTCAGTAGGCTCAGAGGGTTTCGCAAAAGATCCGTACTGCGTACTGGTCAGCTAGCTTTCGGTTATCGCGAAAGGCCCCTTGAAATTGTCTCGACGATCACGACAAACATGTCCGCCGGTGGGTTCAATGCTCCAGTTGGAAGATGAGGGTAAATTATTCGGATATTACAAGGAGGGTTGAACAAAAACATTGAACCATTGCAGCATCCTGTTTGGGTAAGGTCTGCTGCTTAACCGGAATGGTTAACTCGATGGCCGTCCTTCATGGATATACGAAACGTGTAATTTTGGTTCGTTGATCATCCCACTTGACGTTCACCGCTTGCGAGATGGTTGAATGCCCCAAAGATCAGCGAGATGAGCAAACAGAAGGAGCCTCGGGGACCGGTGACTGTAGCATCCGGGTTCTCTCGCCTGCTGTAGTCGGCATCCTTCGGAAGGCAAGAAGCCTGACTTGCTCTAGTTCCAAGTCGGCGAGGAGTTTGAGTCTACATTTCCTTCTGCGCGTCCAAAGCGTTCTTAAGTGTATCAACCCCGCCTAGAAGGCAAATAATTTGGTGGGGTTCAACGCAGGATCTGCAGAGATCGACCTTGGTTATCGTGCTGGCGCAGCCCGTGAGGCAAGGGTCTCTTTCGCAAATATCAGGCGATGGCTGCAGTAGGCCACTCAACGATCGTCAATAATACGGTCCTGTTATGCCCGACGTTGGGAGCTAGCTGTCCGGCCTCGAGCAGACTACCCGCGATGAAGAGCGTCTAAACGGGCTCGTTTGACGGCAGGGCATCCGCGATTTCGCAACCCTCCAGAGTCTCGGAAACCGGTTCAAAAGAGATGCGGACGAGGACGACCGAGCTCGATAAAGTTCTCACATGCCGTATCAACTCCCGATTGCCTAGGTTTCGTCTGAATCGACCGTCTGTTGTGTGGTCGAACGGAACGGCAAAATGTGTGTCAGTCGGAGGGGTGGAGTTGGACAAAGTCAGGAAAAGATGGTTCTCGCCTTTGTGGCGTGTGATTCCCATGGCTAGCCCGCTGTACGCCTGCAGTCAAGGTTAGAAAACTCGCAAAGGTCAACGCACTCTTTTTAGCCACAGTTGTTTGTTTGAATATTGCGATGAGGGCAGAACAGAAAAGGGCAGTGTTGTAGATTGATAAGGCTTGAACATGAATGAGAAGACCAAAATTACGTGGAGGGCCACGTCATGCCTTACGATACAGTGTGGTGAAGTCGCTTGCGCTATGGATGACTATGACGGAGCTCCACGGAAACCAACTTCTAACTTAGGTCGACGTAACTGAGGACGGGTGGATGCTTATTTGCTGTTTTATCCGCATTCTGATATTCACGAAACCATGGTGATATTTTCATTTCGAGAGGACAAAAGTCGCGGGACTCCCAAGATACATCCGAGCCCCAGCGTCTCGGCCAAAGATATGATTCCGTGTTGTCTGGGAATCTGAAGTCAGGACTCGATTTCGGCCTTGTTCACCGGAAGGTTTGTCTTGCGTTCGAAGCAGTCTTGCCAACAGTTCGATTTACTGGGTGACTATTCGTGGCGCAACAAGCACGAGCAAGATTGAAAGTCGTCACGTTAAGCAGTTGCAGTGTTGTCGACATCCAACACCAATCACCACAACGTGACGTGAAAGCACGAGTAGCATTAGTGGTGAAATCAAATTGCATATTGGAGATTATCTAGGCAGCGGCTGGTCAGTTCAACAATCGACACTGTCAACGCCTCTGAGCTAACATGGCGTAAGCTGATGAAGTCGACGTGTAGTTGACGATGCGAGCACCGCCCAGATATATAGTTCGGCGGGTCCGATGGTAAAGGAGCCAAAAGCCATTACCTTATTCCAGTGTCGTCTTGAACTTTCTCGATGAAGGATCTGCGGTTCAGAACTCATGCACGGGTCGTCTTCAACATCGTAAAACACACGACCTCGGTATTGAGATGAGAGCGATTCCTTGGGCCGACTCTTCGAAGCTAGCCTCCATCACGCAAGCAACAGCTGAGTGTTCAGAGAGACTGTCTGGACTCGGCTTCACTACGGTGTTCTTTGCGTGGTGACCTTGTTGCATACCGCGTGCAATCTTATATCGACGGCGTGAGCTAGACAGATTGTGTGGACCCGCCCAAGCAAATACCTCGTGAACAAATGCTGTCGTCTTCAATGACCTTGTCCGTAGAAGGCATCTATCTAATCACGTGGTCAGAAGCGTAATGGTCGTCTCTGATGGCATAGCTTACCTATGCGGTTTCGATTGGACAGAATCCTCAAATGTCTTCAATAAAGAGCTAAGTCCCATAGGACGTATTTGTTTGGTTGAGTCGACATTTCTCCAAAATGGTGACGAACAAACCGTAAAAACGGCGTATTGGATGAGAGAAGCATTGTTCTAAGAGGGAGAGGACGAGCTATGCGCTCTACTCGGCAGAAGGTATTTGCAAGATGGATGTCGGTCATTCAACTTACATTCATCTTAAATACCCACGTATCTGACATACAAGTGGAGTGAATGACATACGGATACGTGAGTCGCTGTACATGGACTTGCCATCCGTCGGAACTTTGGCCTCACTTCGTGTCGCTTCGCAAGTAGCGATGTTTTTCACGAAGGCCCGTAGAAGGGCATTTACAGCATCATAGTCTCTCGGAGATCGAGACGTCTGAGGCGTCCACCACGGACCAAAAGGTACTGTCATGCTCAATATCGGCGGGTATACGTAACACGCAGTATTATCGCCATCGTCATCGGTGCTTGCCATCGGCCCATTTCCTTAATTGACCGACATAACATCGACATCAAGCGGCGCCAAGGAATATTACGGTGCTTTCCGCAAATGGATATCCAGCATAACTCGGGGAAACATCGACGGTCAGTGAAGTCCACTATCGCCCCGTAAAAGCCAATGTCTTTCGGTTTGTGACAAAGGCGATGTGCAACCGGTGGGCGGCCACCGCGGTCAAAATGACGGAGGAGATCAACAACGAGCTATAGTCAAGGCAATCACTACCTCATACAGGTGCCATCGAGGATCTCGATGACCACCGGGGCTCCTGTCACCGGGAGTCCAGCCCTGGAAGGACGCAAAGGTGCCGTGGGCGAGTGAATTAAACCCCATGTCCGGCGTCTATTTTTCGGGCATACAAACACGCCAGAGATGCGCGACATCCTCAGTCTTACGCGGACATGACCTCTTCCGAATATCTTCCGGGCTGAAGGGCGCAAGCGCGTGGATGATTAGGAAGAAGACCAAGGGGTCAGTCATGGTTGGTTATAGTAGACGAAACAGTCAGCCTAGACCATCAAAGTGAATTTCGGGGCATCTCGTTCTGGTTCGCTAAGAGGCTGTAGATGCCCTCGACGGGAACTATGTGTCCGATGAAGTCATTCATGACGTTCTAGGCCATGCTCGACCTCTCCACCTCCCCAGATCTGTGGCTGCGTTTTAAACACGGCCCCATTGTTTGGTATCGAGGCCGATGTCATCGTGCTGTTCGTTAAATCGCCGAGAAAGGCGGCTCCTACGTCGGCCCTACCAGCAATGGTCCAAATTTCGACGACATAGGGGCGGGGAAAAAAAAAAAAGGGACTGAGGGTTGCTTTGCTCGTTTGTTCAGGCTATCAAAGCCAGCCAAGGGTAGCTGCTGATTATGCTGTCACAGGCGCTCATCCTCGTCTCGAATGGGAACATGAGATATCTGTGGGAGAAGAATAGGCTGCTTCCTGATAGAGGTATGGTGGCACAACTGAGATGATGTGAGGCATGTCGTCATCACGTGTGATGCTAGGCGGTCCAAGTTCAACCCAGCCTCTGCAAGAATGCGTGAGCTTTTTAGGTCAGACAGTCGGGGTCCTGGATCCTTGGCGCACCCTGATTTCCCGTCTGAGGCTGAGGCGACTTTCCGTGCCCCCCTCCTCCCGCGCATTATAGCATTGGAGTGTGGGTTAGGGTGATGCAAGTGGCGGGAATCGCTTCATGTGAACTGCTGTTGAAGAAGCCTTTCTTTCGTCAAGCAGCCGCTGTGCGTGATCCGAAGTCAAAAGAGAGGGAGGGGTTGCGCGACGACGAGAGCTGTGGCGAAGGGGGATCGGACAAGAGAGTCTACCCATGTGGAATGGCCACAGCTGTGACCTCAAAGGGAGCGAAGGTACCTAGTACGGGGAGTCGCATTCCAGACCTCAAACGTCAAAACAATGCGTCGATCTTGAAGATCCAGAAGAAAAGGGTTCTTCCGGATCTCGCTTGCTCCCTAGGGGCTGGAACCCGTCTCCTCTCTTTCCGTTCCGTCTGCGGGGGCCATTTCGTAGAGCTGGGGAATAGTGAGGTCGTTTGGGTGGTGCCCATGAGGTCGTCGCGCGTGTCGTTTCCTTCCCTATAACGGAATGAGCCAGCGTTTGAGGAAAAGGGGGGAGGTGCATGGTGTGACGGGGCATCTTGCCAAAACGTTACTAGACATAACTGAGAGGAGGGGCCAAGAAACGCTCCATCTGCAGTCATGATTGGCTCGTGCTGACGGCAGGGGGATCCGACCGTCGGGGCGTGGAAGATGTGTGACATCATAAGGCGCCGCTCAAGTGGCACTGCGTGACTTCAAAGGACAATTGATTGGCACCACCTGACGACACTCCTTCACTCAACGACGTAGCTGGGAGGCAAGGCGCACGAACAATACACCACAACCCACGAAGCTAGACGGTTACTTCCGTCAGCCTTGACGTCTGTGTGTTCGCTTCTGTCGCTGTTGGGTTGGTTGGCAGGTCCATCCTTCCGTCAGAGACGTCGCCATTTTCTCCAATCCCAACCGACAGTTTTTCTTTTGTTTCTTTGGGGCTGCGATTCAATTCAAGGGGGTAGACAATCAGTTACTGCAAGGGCTCTTGATGGCGTTTAACACTTACACACACCACTCAACCACACAAAAAACTGGATACACACCGTGCAACCCGCATAACCGCAAGGTTTCCAATGAACGAAATACTCTGCCGAGGACGCCTGTTCCCAGACCGTACATTGCTCTGCTTCCATGTGGGTAAAGCTATCCCTTCGCCTGGGATAAATTCCCCGAAGATCCATCGGCGAGAATCGCAAATTTGCTCTGCCGGAAGCAACAACTCTCGTTACTTGTCTGTCCTCCCGGCTCCTCGATGTTCAATTAAAAGCGGAGATGATTCCATAGTTGGTTGTCAATCTGTCAAATCTCAACCATGCTCATGCTCCCCTTCCGCCTGACGTATGTAGTCCCCCCATCTGTGTCGGCAAGGTCTAGATCCGGCGGACCAGGCTGAACCATGCACTCGGGTATCAAAAAAACGTGGTACTCTTTCTCAAATACCTCCTCCACATATCTAGGCCAACTCTCTGTTAAGTAAGATAATGAATATAATAAAAAACTACATAAAAAGATTTAGTGCTGAAAGAGTAGTTTTAGTACTCACTACATAGATCAGTAAACAATTTGTAAAACTAGAGTATTCTAGGAGGGGCTATGTATTTTGATAACCGAGTGGCACCCTGTCGCCAAAATACATGGCCGCTTTTTGGTGACAAGTGCTCAGAAAACCGGCCATTTACTTTGGAACCCGAGTGCCAGGCTATTGCGTAGGAGGAGTGTGAGAGGGGCAAGCCAGACCCTGATGAGACGCTGAGGCCGTCGTAAGATATGAGGGAATTCAATGGTACCAAAAAAACCCATGTTGTCGTCTGGGAGTGGAAATGGGAAATCGAGGCCTAGGACTGCCGAACTCTAACCCTAGGCTATGGCAAACACGCAAAATCCCATCCCAGTGGGTGGTGGGCAGGGCCCGCGCCGAAGGGTCTCACGGGAAACGTGTCGAGCGAGGTACGTTCCGCTGAGATCCGGAGAGCATTTCCACTAACATGGGGATCTTACCAATGACAGGCCGTCAAGTGGATAGGTAAGCAACTGCGAATGCCTTCAATTGTCGCAGCTAAGGTGGACGTAGCTCGCATAGTCCGTGCGTCTCCAAGCTCTGGGATACGTACCTGCCGGGTGACGGCAATGATAATGAGGTACTTTAGTACTCGGCAAACTGCCACCCCCGGGGTCCGCCCGACTGAGACGCTTCGGCCAATGACGTCTGCTCCACCCGCCGATCTTTGACGACAAGTCTTGCTTGACTGCTGCTGTTGCTTGGCTACCCTTCATAGTGACTCCAAGGTTGGAGGCATTCTCAATTTCAGTCCAGGTACTCTGCTGTCGCGCTAGAACGACTTGCCTCCATTGTCATTGTATGTCATCTCGAGACTACTCACCGGAGGCTGTCTCGGTCAAGTGCCAGTAGCGCGTGTCTGGATGACCCATCACCCTCTTTATCTGCTGCCTTTCTCGTGGTCGTAAGCTTCTCTTTTGCTCGTGGCCAAGGGTCGCGTTGCTTGCGGAAGCGCTGGGGATTTTTCTTTTCTTGGCTTTCTTAGCTCTACCATGGGAACCCTTCATACTAACCTAGGAAGTTATGTACAGACGATGGCCGCGGTCCCTGGTCTCGCGGGAGATTTCAAGCGTCAATAATGCATTTCTAGCTTTGGAGGATGGGCAAATGATTAGGGGTCCAACACCGCACATGCCACGGTATCTCGTGCGGCCAGGCAGGCACGATTTACGCCCACGACACGATGATCCCTCCTCGCTTGCATCTTGCATCTTGTCTCTGGCGGTGGGACTTGCCGCCGCCCGCCCCATCCCAGTCTGGAAACGCAGTGCCTGGTTTCTCCATAGGGAGCTTCAGTTTTTTGTTTGTATGCTTCCGACTCTCGGGCGCCATCAAGACACGGGCTCGACGGTTGGTCACCTCCAAAAAGAGAAGAGCTGTGGCCAGTAATGACATTGCTTGTGACTTCAGTCTGGACGCAGGATCAGCAGGGTCTTTCCGTTCTCGAACTGCGGCGCGCCTAAACCAGCAGCCCTTTCTGCTCTCCCACCCCCCTCGTCCCGCTCCCACCTAACCCTGCGTTTCTGTATCACTATACTTCAGTACCGCTCACTGCATCATCTAGCCCTGTACCCGTGGCGAAGAGAGGTCCCCCTCCCTTCGACTCCGGAAAACGATCCCCCCCGGCCATCAGTTACGCCATATCGTGCAGGCTTCGACCCGCGGGCCACCCAGCGCCCGCTAAGACATCGTCAATCACCGCTGATCTTTTGCGGTTTGGGGTAAGGCGGGAATATGCAACAGCTCTACACGGGTGGGAGCGCTAAAGCGAGAAAAGGTCGAGGGGAATGAGGAACTGGCGGTCGGTCTCATTTTTTTTTCTGAGAGGTGTCTGTCTCTGCCTCTCAGACCCCCTGAGGGGGTGGCACTTAGGAAAAATGTAAGGCAGGGGAAGGTGGGGTGTGGTCAAGTCGTTGGTGGTGGTCCGCTAGTGACGGACCCTGTGTTTTGCCTGACGGGTTACGTTGTTGCTTGCTTGCTCGCTGCACCCACGCAACCCCTTCCTGCCCAAGTTTTCGTCTGGGTTCACCTCTTCTCCACGACAAGGCTTGCCATCCACGACCCTTTCGCCCCTCTTATTCTCATTTATAAACCCAAGGCCATTCCTGCCTTCCACCGTTTGCTATCTCCCATCTCATCAGCACCTGATTACAATAACCAAGTCTACAACCGTTTCTTCCCCACCAACCCTCAGATACAAGTCTCCATCTGCCCTCAGCAACATTGAATCATTATTATCAATACTTGAAGATCCGCTATCCTCGATCTCTATTTTTTCTGTCAACACCGTTGACAAACTACAAGACACACCAACACTCTCAACAACTTCTTTCATGAGCCCTGCCACCATGCCCGCCCGCCAGGACGTCTATTCCGTCTCCATCCCGGTCTCTCCTCCTCCCCCGAGCGATTTGTCGACGTACATGCGCTCCATGCACCAGCACACCAAGCGCCAAATGGAGGCTGCAAACCGCTCATCATCGCGGAGATCGGGTGGCCGGACGTCTTACCCCCACATGTCCAACGGTCAATCAAGTCCTGATTATAGCTCCTAAATTGGTGGACTTCAATCACGAGCATTCAAATCTTCATCAAATTTGTTCACTACAGTGACTCACCGGACCTGACAATGGCTTCTTAGCAAGGTCGTGGTGTCAGGTCGCCTAGGTAGTCGACAAGTCTGTAAATCGAGCAAAAGGCGCGACGAGGATTTATTACCTGAGGCGTCAAATTTACCATCGGCTCATCACCACAGCGATGAAGCATAGGCATGGCGTGTGTGTTTAAATTGGCAAGGCAATATGGGTTACATTTGTTATACCATACCGAGAAGTACTTGCTCGCCAGGCGTTGGGGTTATGTTTGCAGGTGGTGCGGCTTCAGACGGCATCTGATTATGCAGTAAACTACCTACGCAGTATCTATGATTTATGAACGAATAACATGAATTACTCATCAAGACTGTAGATTCCACATGTGCGACTATTTCATGATCGTAATCTTTGTAAACACAAAAATCATGTAAGGCATGGGTTCACGAATACGAGAATATTTCCACATATTTGTACTAACTTCTGACTTAAACCCAATGATTTGGACGATATTGGCTGTGACAATTCTCACTCAACCCCATTTAATAAATTCTACCATACCAGCCACACATACACCATAAAGTCCGTTTATTAACCACCACACTGATGATTTCGTCCGAAGAGCTGACGCCCCGATGCACAGAGCGAACGACATTCCCCACCTCGATCGGCTCAATTCCCACACGCCTATGATCTTGGACATCCACACCTCGTAGAGCCAAGAGATCAGATGCTTGTCCCAGACCTTCAATTGAGAAAGGAGGGGAAAAAAAGAAGGGAAAAAGGAGACGTCTGAGGGCGAGGCGCTTATTCCCATGAAGATCCATCCTCTCAGCAATGGATCGGGGGGTCCGGGTCTTGAACTCTTTAACTGTGCACCAAATGCAAGGTTGCGCCACGTGAAAGACAATGGTGAAGGGCTGAGAACTTGCAGAATAGATCTAGGACGTGACGTGTAGTTTGACTTGACATCTTGAAAGCTACCGTTGCTGGAGCATCACTCGTCGGTGCATCGCCTGGGTTTGCTCTGACCATCCCTCATTATGCTGCCCTTCCCAGTTACTACTTTACTCCAATGCCTTAGATCGCATCGTCTGTGCGAAAGAAAGCCTCAGCTCCGAAACGCCATGCCCAAAGTCTAAAAAGAAGGAGGGGGGTTGCCAAGACACTCATGCCCCCCACATAAAGCTGCAGTGTCCAGGGAAACTGTGAGATGACGTGCAGCGGCGCCTTCGTCTGTGGAATCTCCTTCCCGCCTGAACTTTGGCAAGCCACAATTCCTCAGCCCTCAGAACGCCTTCATACCAACGACGACTTTTTCTTGATACCCAGTGCCGCCGAGTAATCCTTCTTCTTTTTGACTACTCTCTTGACAGGAGGCGGCGGCGGCGGCGGCGGTGGCGGCATCAACGACGTATCCTTCTCCGCCTTATCCGCGGATGACGAGGAGGCAGATGAGCCGCCAGTATCTCCAGTGATTTCATCCTCAATGATTTCCTCCTCCCCAAGGTCCGCGGCAGCGCGTTCCCTGGCGGCAGCGAACGCCCTCCTAGCCGCCTCCTCGTCCTCCTTCTCCAACCGCGCTCTCTCCTCCTCCTCAGGCCTGATGACATAATCCGCAAAGTCGACACCGTCCTTCTCAGATCGCTGGATGCGCGCATTGCGCTGCCTGATTTCGTCGAGCGCGTCGGCGGCCGCCATCTCTCGCCGGGCGTCCTCGTTCTTGGCCTCCAGGTCCGCCATCGCGTTGCGCTCCTCCTCACCCGCGGCCTCGGCCTCTTCGCGCTCCAGTCGGTCCAGGCGCTCCTCGACGGATTCTTGCTCCTCTTCCTTGTTGCGCCAGGGCTCCATGTTGCGCACGGCGCCCTTGTCCATCATGTAGCCCGCGGATTTGGGATCGGTACGGAAGGAGATTTCTGGAAGTGTTAGCTATCGTCTTTCACAAAAGGAGTAGCCCCATCTGCAGCTCCTCTTACCGGCTGAACAACGCGTGCACCGAATGTGGAAGTGGTGCACCTGAATTCCCACTTAAACTTTTCTCAGTGGATGTCCATACATTATTGGGAGATATGAGAAGCTTACGATATGCATCGCCCTGACGGGTTTCTTTTCGGCTGTTGAACTTTCTACCCTTATAGATATACTCTCCGCATGTCGCTTCCCGGTGAGAATTAGCGATTGACGTCTTCTTAAGATAGTAGAGGGAGGATTCGTACTGCATTTCATACTGAACGGCGCCATGATTCTGACCGTTTGAACTTTCGGGCCTGAAGGCTTCGATCCGCCCCGCCTGCGAGTGAGATCCGCCGGGTTGAAGTCCGGCGGATAGTATTTCTGAAGGACTTTTCGCTCGGACATGTTGGGCGACTCTTGGCGTAGTCAGCTGTCTGGAGGGGGATTCGCGCGGTTGCTTTGGAACAGTGAGGAAGTCGCGAAGCTCTCATAGTTGACTGACGAGTAAGAGATGGCCGATGACAAAGAGCGGGGCCCTCCCGTCGCAAATGGTTCATCGGGATCGCGGAAAATGAATCCTCCGAGATCAGTTACGGTCTTTGGACGATACTTCCGTTTCCCTAGCATTTATACCGTTTCGTGATCTGTGTGTTACACCGACGATAAACTCATGCAATTTTGTGGCATCAGGACTTCATACCAAGATGAGCAACCAAATTCAACGAGGGGCATTTCTTCACATCCACGAACACACAAAAACATCGTCGCGTTGCTGACAGAATTCCAGGCCTCTAGCGCCAAGAGCCCAGGCATGCCGTCGTCCATTAGCCTCACGCTCCAACAACCCGCTCGTCACCAGTCTCCTGTTCTAGCCTAATCTCAACAGTCGTCCTAAGTATTCTGATATTGATGCTCCGAGCCATCAATCAACCCACCATCCCCTCGCCAACGTTTCCCTGTCAGCACGTGTGGTACCAAGGCCTTGCCATCAAAACCGATCACGCGCAGATACTTCATGTGTATCGAACAAGAGCGTTTGCTAGCCCCGAGCATCCCAAAATTCCCCGGATGTCTCTCCAACTCGCGACACTTGAATTTGGTGGAAAAGGAAATTTGATTGGCGAACGGTCGCCGTGAGCTGATGAAAGACAAAAGAGACCGACATGGACATGGCCGGCAGACATCGGCAAGAGACTGGAGCCCGGTGCAACCGTTTGAACCGCTGAAGAATGCGACATTGGAGGACTGGTCAAAAAAAAGGTTGGCTGTGGCATCCTTGGCCCCACCGTCGATCTTGGTTATTACAAGGTTTGAGGGCGGACTGGGGGGAAAGAGGAGCAGCCAAAAAGTTGGCATCATTGATTCCCGTCCACTCACACAACAAGGGTCTGGTCTCGACGCGGCACCTTGAAGCAGTCACGATGTTGCTCTGTACCCGAATCTTCCGGAAAACGGGCCCTTGCGGCTGCGCCTTCAACGGCTTGCTCAAAGAATCATGAATCACCACCCGCTGCATTCACCCAGGCCGTCTCATCCTCAGCGGCTTCAGTCCGACGTTCCTAGAGGCGCTCGTACGCCACCAGAGGTCACTAGTAGTGCTGAATGAATAAAGTCCAAGGTAGAATAGCCGACGACCTTGGCCATAATGTGGTCGGTGGCCGTTTGCGTCCCGTGACACGGCGGGAGCGACATCGTTGTCTTTATCGAGGACATCATCCCGTCTGGCATCTGGCGTTCACCGCTCGCCTGTCCAGAAAAAGACCTTCGCTATACAACCCCAATAGATTCAATGTGCTGCAGATGGATCATGCAGTTGCCACTTGGCGGTGGGCGGACAGTTCAACAATATGATATGGGAAATCAGGGAATCCCATGTCAAACCCCCCCAACCCCCCGCTCCTAGCTCGCGTTCAAACTCTAAAAGATATTGCGGGTCTACTACGCAGTACTGACCAAGTTCTCAAACCAGCCCAACAACCAAACCTGTCAAGTGCCCTCTTTCACGCCCACCTCTAGCATTTCGGCCAAGAGGTCCCATTTTGCTGCCGCCTCGTCGCTAGAAGCCCTGGCAACTCCCCTCAAACCCCCACAGATGAACCGAAGGTGTCTTTCGAAATCGGTCTTAATCTCCCGGAGACTCTCCAGGTAACCCTTGCCTGCATTGATGTTGCCCCTTTTGTGCCTGCTTCCGAGGCCCTCCGCACCGTCGTCGTCACTGTCTTCGCCGTACAGGGCCGGTTTTCGTCGGCGAGGGCTCGCCTTCATCGGCGAGGACATGAGCGAGAGGCGGGACAGCTCCTGCGCCTCCTCCGCTTCTTCGGCGGCACTGGCGCTTTGCGCGTCTTCTAGTTTAGTGGCCAAGTCCATCACGTCCAAAATAGCGCCGCGTATTGGATCAAGTTTCCTCCCCAGACATGCCGCGTCCACAACCTGCTTCACGAAGGCTGCGTGGACTCGGATCATGGCATCAACGTCATATGCCTCTCGTAGATTCTGGCGAAGTCTTTCCGTGTAAGGGGCCAGCACTAAGGTTGCGAGGTAAGTCTGAACACAGTTGCAGAACCATAATAGCTTCGAGCGAAGAGAATAGTACAGTGCCCTGTTGCCCCAGACGTCCCTATGTGTCGCAAGCTCGTCGAGAATGCGGTTGCATCGCAGCAAGCTAGCGGCACGGCGGATCTGCATAAGTAGTGTGAGGATCTCTTGATAGTAGACGATGGTGTCTGGAGTGACAACAAGTTGGACGGGCCATGGGAGACGGTACTTTAGGATAATCTCTGGAAGCGCTTTTTGAACCATGTCGCGGGCGGCCGCGACAGGAACTTTTTGACCTTCCTGGCTAACGGTGACGACGATTCGACTTGGGTCCACTTGCGACATGAAGGCCTCCTGCGCTATGCCGGTCACAGAGTATCTGTCGTGCCAATCAGGTCGGAGGGCGTCTAGTCTGGTAAATATTCCTGTGCAAAACGAGTCTGCAGCAGCTCCGTCCGTCATCAGGTATAGATATTTCAAAGCTTCAATGCCAGTCTCAAGCTTGCATGAGTCGAATAGCGTCTGCTTGAGAGTCTCCGAAGTTGCATGGTACTTGCTCTGCATCCAGAGATTGAAGGCGGAAGTGAATAGCTCGGGGAAGGGTGCCAGTTCTAGACCGGATGGACATACACTCTCGAATGTAAGCGGTGGCTCTTTCTGGTCCCACAGCGACCGCACCGTTTCGTACTTGCCAAGATGCTTGAGAACGACGATGCTTTTGCCAGCCGTGAATATTTTGTCCACACTAGGCTGTAGAAAACTCGGGGCATGAAGGACACCGTCTGAAGTCCTCCTGAGCTTGAACTGGTCTTGCCAGACCTGCCGAAGGGGTACCTGAGTCGACGACTCGGAGACGAAGAAAATCTTGTCTCCAGGAATAAGCTGCCCCTCTGACATCCAAAGGCGAATGGGCCGCAAGTACACTTGGAAGCAGTTGAAGAAGATGCGGATGAGAAAGTTATATGTCGCGTCCCTCCCAGAGAGCTGGGCGATGCCAATTTCGTCGTAAATTAGTTCCAGATAGCGGAATGCTCCACCATTGGCTGGGTCGTAGAGCTGCCGGACGATATCGGACAAAGATCTCAGGGGCTCTAATTCTGGTTTGAGCTCCTCCAAAATGGCAGCCATGCTGACAATCGTATCGTCGCGTGCGACTGACAAGCGTTGCTGGATGTCCGTAATCCTTTTATCGAAGACCCGTAGACTCGCAAGCACGTTATCGCGGAACACTTGGAAAAGGGGTGCGATTTGAGACTTCTTTGCGAAAGTCCGTAGAAGGGACATCTGGCGGCCAGTTTCCGCGTACCAGTTAATAAGTGCCTTGTAGGTATCCCATCTGATGTTGAACAATTGGTACGTATGATCTGGAAGCCCGTCTTGTCGGAAGAGCGTTGTGGGAAGACCTTGCAACATAAAAAGGACCTCTCTTGCGGCTTGAAACTCCGTCACGGGCACCTTGTGCTGCCGCCCCGATGACGCTTCGTCCCCTTCTTGCCTCCATGCTTGGCTATCCTGCACCTCTTTTAGGGCAGCTTCATCTGCCGTCACAACCTCGAATTCTTTTGGCCGCCTGCCGGTCGTGGCGTTGAGGCCCGACAAGGACGTATTGTCGGTTTCGCTTGCGATGTCTGATTCTGAATCGATATAATCATCGGCAGACCCGTCGCTGTAATCGATCGTCTCCCAAATTTCGGGATCTTCATTCCACCCGTCTTCTTTTGCTATGTCCTCCCATCTGAGGGGTGGCTTGGCATTTTCTTCTGGCTCATTCAAAGCTTCGACATCGATCAACCGAGTTTTGTGTGTCGGTTGGTCGGAAAGCTCAAGGAGGAAGTGCAAAATATCCGGGTGCCATTTTGTTCGGTGCTTGTCTAGCGCATCCAGTCGCGCTTTGAATGCATCGGCCAAGCCCTCGCGGTGGTGAACCCTGAATCGCTCCTCAAGGCCTACGAGTTGCTTCTCAATGTCGAACTGGTTGGTCCGCAAAAAATTGTGATATCTTAGGCTGCGCAAGGATGATTCCCGGAGAAGGTTGAACCTTTCCCCGCCGATCTGCTTGCTATGGCGTTAGCATACGAACGAGCCGAGCTGCATTGCGTTGCGTATAGCTTCAAGATGGGATGAACAGTCACACACCTTTTCTGGCGTCGATGCGATGACCTCGACTAGCTCATCGGTGAGAGCGCCGAGGGTCGCGAGAAAGGCCATAATGTTTGCCAGTAGCCAGAACACTGACTGCTGTTTCTAAATCTCGAATCATGGGTGAGCGTGCGCATTGGCGAAAGCGCCTTTTGCTCATGTTGCTGAGGAACGCGTCGGGCAATTAGTTGCGACAAGACGCGATGGCAGACGGGAGGAGGGGGGCGGGGGTGCCGACCCTCCTTATCGCTGCAGTTACAGGGATTGGATAACGACGGCAGCCGCCATAGGCCTCGTCCGGACGCTAGTTGGCAAATTTCATGGGGTGACATCAGCTTCAACCAGCCAGAAAGCCTGGCAGTTGCTGCAGCGCCCCTTTTTGGAAATTTACGCGTAAGAAATCTGGCCTAGCCAGCAGCAATCAACACTTCTCCCTTTTAACGCCAACGACGACCCTTTAAACGACCGCACGAGCCGCGAGCGAGCAATTTCCTCCAGACGACACGATTTGGGTTTCCCACTAGCCGTCGACACTCGCGCAAACCCTCTTCCAACCACAGTCGACCGATTGAGAGACACGCGGCACGCAGCCCCGATACGACGCACACGATTGCGACTTTGCATCCGAATCTGCGCCCAGCATGGCGGTCGCGCGGCCAGTACGAGCTCTGGCTCTAGCCGCCGTGATGCTCTGGTGCTTCTTTCTTTACCAGATCTTCGGACCCGAAAAGCAAATAACGAAGCCGGTCCGCTACGATAGTGGGCGCGACCCGAACTTAGATCGTGAGCTGCTTCTGCAATGCCGGAAACTACGTGGACATAGCTGACCATTGCGGCATTGTACAGCTACCGGCGAACCCGCAGGTATTCTAACGTACGCCTCCGACAAGTATGCCCCTGGCATTGCAGACTCTGCGCGCATCAACGCCACCTTGTTGGCGCTGGTGAGGAACGAGGAATTGGACCAAATGATCGGATCCATGGTTGACCTTGAGCGGACCTGGAACCACAAATTCAACTACCCCTGGACGTTTTTCAACGAAGTTCCTTTCACGGAGGAGTTCAAAAGGAGGACTCAGGCTGCTACTAAGGCCGAATGCAGATACGGTAAGCTGTTGTTATTCATCGCAAGCTGGCGCTGCTATTGCTGACGTGCTTCCTATAGAGCTGATTCCGAAGGAACATTGGGAGATGCCGTCATGGATCAACAAGGATCTCTACGAGGAATCTGTCAAGATTCTTAAAGAGAACGACATTCAATACGCCGACAAGGTCTCGTACCACTCCATGTGTCGCTGGAATAGTGGCATGTTCTACAGACACCCGGCTCTGCAACACACCAAGTACTACTGGCGCGTCGAACCCAAGGTTCATTTCTTCTGCGACGTTGACTATGACGTTTTCCGCTACATGCAAGACAACAATAAAACCTACGGTTTCACCATCAACCTCTACGACGCTCCCAAGTCCATCCCGACGCTGTGGCCCGAAACCGTCAAGTTCCTCGCACAACACCCCGAGTACCTACACGAGAACAACGCTATGGCGTGGCTGACGGATAAGGCTGGCCGCCCTGAGAACAACGAGAACGCTAACGGCTACTCGACCTGCCACTTCTGGAGCAACTTTGAGATTGCCGACATCGACTTCTGGCGCAGTCAGCCGTACGAGGACTACTTCAACCACTTGGATCGTGCTGGAGGCTTCTTCTACGAAAGGTGGGGCGACGCCCCCGTTCACAGCATTGCTCTGGGTCTTTTTGAGGATAAGTCCAAGATCCACTGGTATGTAAAGCAATTCTTGAATATACTACTCATAGCTAATCTTGGTCACAGGTTCCGTGACATTGGTTACCAACACATCCCGTTCTTCAACTGTCCCAACTCTCCCAAGTGCAAGGGCTGCGTGACGGGACGCTTTACCGACGGTGAAGCCTGGCTGCACAAGGACGATTGTCGCGCGAACTGGTTCAAGTACGTCGGCATAGACTGATGAGCCTATTCAAGGCATGCTTCCTGTTCTGTGATTTTTGGTTGGCAACAATTGGGGATTTGCTAGGGAGCATCTGGGTTACTGATGGCGTTGGGCGCCTGCGGAACATCCACACATATGTAGAGTATCACAGGGTCAGAGACGGATATGACTCTGTACGATTTTGAGAAGTTACGTCATCAATTCGGGCTTCAGAATTCAAGTCCTGTATGAATAATGTCTCGGTCATTCGGCAGCAGCTTAGCCTGCTGATGCTCCAAATTGAGACGCCTCGAATGCTAAAGTGAACCAAAGACAGTAGCCACTCCAGCCGTGCCGCCCACGCAGAACTGGTCTCCCCATCCGTCGTCTCGCCATGCAATGCAGCTGATGACGTTGCTCCTCTCCTTTTCTTTGCCATCCTTTCCTAGTATCCTCTTCTTGGGCTCGTAGCCGTCCGGTCCCCAAGGCACCCTGACCGTCGCAACAAGCTTTCCCGTCAACAAGTCCCACGCCCAAATCTTGCCCTCCCCATTCAGCCCCGCCGGTCCCGTGCCAGCGGTGAGCTCATCGCCGGTAATCACGTACTTTTCCTTACCGCCAAAGATCGTCTGCACACGCAGCTCCTCATTCCTCCACCCAGCATCCGCGTACGTCTTGAGACAATTCCCACTCTCCCGATCCATCAACCGAATCTTGCTATCCAGCGACCCAACCAGCATCGCCTTGCCATCGCGTGTGAGTCGAAGGCTAGTGACACTCGCGCCCATGACATCCGTAACGCAACGACCCATGCGCACATCGTAGCTCCTCACCCGTCCATCGACACTGCCCGCCACAATCTCCGCGTCCCTCAACGCAAGGGCCGTAACGGAATCTTTGGCCTCGTCCAACACCTGCACCGGCTTCGCTGAGTTGGACTTGCAATCCCACACGCGCACGCTGGTGTCAAACCCGCCGGACACAACGAGAGAGTCCCCGTCACCGCCGAACGCGACGCAGTTGATGCGAGAGGTGTGCCCGTGGACGTTTCCGCCGAAGCGCCGGATCGTGGTGGCGGACGCGACGTCCCAGAGGAAGACGGCGCGGTCGCCGCCGCACGAGGCGAAGCGCTGGTTGTCGGCGGTGACGGCGAGATCGAGGACTTCATAGCCGTGCGCGGAGTATGTTTGGATGAGACGGCCCTCGGCAACCTTGGAAGCGGGTTTACCGCTTTTGATGTTGGAGCCATAGCGAAGGGCTGTTTCCTGGCTTGCTGGGTTGTAGAGACGAACGCTACGGTCTGCTGAGCCGGTGAGAATGTAGGTCCCAGGTGAAGAAGAATAGGCGACAGCGTGAACAGGTCCTAGGATCTTTCAGTACTCTGAATCATTGAAGGCCACAGTTAGGGGACCGGCTGCGACTGTTGCATTTGCACTCTGTTGTTGAGAACGTACCGTTTGAGCCCAGCAAGTGAGCAATCGGCGTGTCAGGAAACGACATCTTCAGCGGTTAGCAATTCTCCCATCACCTGAAAATGACAGCTTGTAAGAACGTTATCATTTCTCGAAGGACAATAAGCCTCCATTCACATTGTTTTCGCACAGTCCTTGTCGTATGAAGATGCTAAATGCTCTTTGCTGAATGGGAAGCGTGCAGGCGACAAGACCCGTTCGGGCTACTCGCCTACCTTACCATAAGGTAGGTGCATATCGAGACCCACATATCAACCTGACTGAGCACTGCACTGCACTTCAACTGCAACCGGACTCAAGCTGCGATGCGAAGTTTTGAGCAGAGAGTATGCACGCAGTCTTGAAGATACAACTGAACGAAACCAGCGGTCTCAATGCTATTCTGGGTCTATCTTGATCCAATAGGACTTGGACGTCATCGATTAGAGCTTCTTAGCCGACATGTTGATTAACCACAATACCGACAATGGCCGGTTGGCCCAATGGCAAGGCGTCTGACTACGATCCCGTCGTGCAATCAGGAGATTCTGGGTTCGACCCCCAGGCTGGTCAACTTTTGCCCTTTTGAGGCTACCTAGAGCTGTTGGCTTTGTTTTTGCACCTCTCACTAAGTGCACCGATTATGCATGCCTTCAACACGAGAATGTAACAGAGAAGAGAGGCGGCAATAGTAATCATTATGCTGCGTCCCTCGTGAGTGCTAAGCTTTAATCTTCCCAATTAACCTCTGTTGATCTACAGCCATCGGCTTCACTTGGACTGTGCTTCGAATCAGCTTTTGTGTTTGGGGCTTCCGGTCTTACAAAGCATCGCCTTTTCAGCGAATAGCAATTGGAACTGTTGCTGAGTCGCTGGAATTACCGAGCCTAAGGTAACCTCATACCAGCGAGACGGAAAGCTGTGCAGATGTGAGTTGTTGCGCCATGGGTCTTTGAAAATGGTCAATTCACTTCTCCGGCACTTGAGGGAGTGTATACTGACTTGGCACAGTAAGCATCGGTAATGACACATTTTGGGACGATTCTTATCCCTATGAAGCCCAAATGGGCAACTATCTTGCTAGACTGTTCTTAAGATGGTCTTATTGCACTACAGTGCTAATATCTAGTGCAAGCAGCGACTTTTTCCCACGGGTTTTGGAAGTAGATGATACTGACTGCAAATCTTGTGTACTTGATCGGTGAAACATGTCATTCAACCTGTTAATGGATCCTGTAAGAAGACGCTGTGCATATGATCACAACTCAACTGCTATGTGGAGCATCAAGATAAATTCAAAGAAACGTTCAAGATACAGACTTTTTAAGTACCCATCTCCTTGTCCAGCCAGGACGGAATCGCAGGTTGTTTCGCCCAACCATCAAGAAACTCCTCTTTGGGTCCACTCGGCTTTGCATAGATACCAGTGATGTACCAAACCTCCTCTCCTTTCTTAATGGTGTGTTGAAGCGTAGGAATGGTCGTACGGTTCTCGACCAAATTGGAGTTGGGATCCGCGTTCACGAGATTCGCAACCCGCTCCACCTTGCTCTCGAGCGCCTTGATACCCACGGCGCCCGCCGACACTGCGAAGGAGCCGTCGCGGCCCTTGGCCAGCCCTTCGGGCGTGTTGGTGTCGTAGTTTCCGATGATCTTGGGCGAGGTGCCTTCGCACAGCTTGGTGTCGTACAGGTCGAGGTATCGCCCGTTGGTCGAGTTCACGTTACGAATCGCAAAGGATCCGTCGGCCGTCATCACCTCGCGGCCCGCCTTGATGTGGTGGACACGAAGGTGCCAGTTGGGCGTGGACTCTTCGGGGGGTACGAGGATAGACTTGATTTCGACGTCTGGGAACGGTTTCCAGACGGATACCAGAACGGGCTTGTCTTGTCTGGTTTCGATGCCCGAGTACTGTGACAACCTGCGAGTCTTCCAGTATTCTCCGCCGTCATCCGACAGTCCCAGCTGGGATGCTAGGGCGTATTGTTCAAGAGAAAAGAGTCCTGGAGGAACTGAGTATGCGTATGCACTGGAGTAGGCGAAGCCGCCGTACTTGGAATGTGTGCCTTTCATGGGGTAACTGCAAGCCTGGCCGGAGGAGAGAAGCATGCAGTGTCCGCCGATGTTGCTCATAATATGGCCAGGCTGTTCGAGCGGCTTAATCTTGGGGATGACAGGCCATGCCTGCTCTTCTTGGGAGGTCCAGAACGGATGGTCTTCGGGCACAGCGAGGCAGATGAAGGCAAGACATGCCCAATACTACAGAGGAAGGAAGTCAGTCGCCATGACCATAGTTACAGTTTCTGGAATACTCACGGGGCTTCCTGGACTATTGTAATTCTCTGCCATGTACATGTTCGGGTACGCGTACCCAACGGACAAGGTCCCGCTGGATGTCCACATGTCGTGCTGAGTCTGCCACCATCTCAAGTGACGCATTACAATGCCCTTCACCATACCCCACGTCAGGGGTTCAGGCAACTCTACACCGGCGTACGCAAGAGCGCCCCAGAACGACACCATGGCAAAGCGGTACCCGACACTGCGACCAAATGGGATGGCACGGCCTTCCTCGTCGAAATAGTGCACGAGATCCAGCGCCACCTGCTGAGCTCGGCGGCGGAACTCTGTGGCGCGCCCGGGCTCGTCCTCGCCGGCGAGTTTCGCATAAAGGAGCTGGAGGAACTGAATGGCGAAGCTGGACGAGTAGTAGTCCATCATGTGAATCCCCTCAGGTCCGTCGTTGGACCAGCCGCCGCCTCGATAGAAGGTATTCAGGTGCTCGATGTCGGCGTCGAGGCGGTCTTGTGAGAACTTACCACCGTTCCTTTTCAGCCCGAGGTTTGCGAAGACACGGAACCAAAGCCAGTTCGTATTGGGCATGCTAGTATATGGTGAACAGTCATCTTGTCTTTGTCGAGGGAGAATACGTACTTTTTCTCATTGATCGAATTTCCAAGCCAGTTCTCAACGTTGACGCGCTCCTTGTCGGACAAGTTTTGCCAAATCACAGGGGCGACAGCCAGAGCGAAGCCTGCATGACGGTCAATCCGGTGTGGCATAAGTCATCAAATTATCTAGCCTTACCGAAGGGACACATCTCGACCATGCGCTGGTCATTATCTCTTGGGTACCCCCAGTACTCTGGGTTCTCTGGATCAGTGCCAGACTTGATGCCCTGAATCCACCACTCGGTACCGCGGTACTCGCCGCCGCCTTCCAACAGAAATGCCAGACCCCATAGCGAACGACAGATACCCTCTACCTCGGCAGCAGCCTGGTCGAACCTAACAGCCGTTCCGCCGGGACACTTGACGCGCGCCTTTTGGGGCGAGAAGAATGGTTCAAGGGGATCGAGAAGGGTTCGGAGGAGTTCCTGCACCGACGCCCTGTCGCACAGCTTCACTTGGGAGAAAGGGTGGGCGCTATTGTAGCCCAAGCAGAGGCCAGTCTTGGGTTCTTCCATGGTGCGATGATAGGATAAATGACCAAAAGACCTCACGCGATAATCGCGAGAAGAGAACAGATGACTGAAGTCAGACAGAAAAGGACAAACAAATACGGTTACAAGAGACGAGGCGGGGCATTTTGGGAGAGTAGACTTCACGACTAGCATCCCACATAACGACCTCGCTCTTAAATTACCCCGGCCATAATAACCTAGCAGCATTCGCCAAACACGCAGCTATTGGGGATGGTGACATGGTGGGGCGGCGTGGCCGCAGCTTCGGCCAATGTCATCGTTCACTTAGACAAGACGGACGACATCGTCTACGAAAGTATTCACGTAACTTGTCGCGTCGGTGCTTGGATAACGAGGTGCGTCTGCTTCCTCCATGTCGGGGTTCAGTGGGGGGCGGAGAGATGATGGGGGCGGGGTATAGGTAATGTAGAGGGGGGAAGAGAGTCGCGGCTAAATGGGAATTTGGAGAGAGCGCTCCCGTCTGTTGTTCCGTCACTCCAAGCCAAAATTTGATGTGCATTGAACACGAGACGTTATTGAGAGCTAATCGCCGCAGAATATGCACTGATTGTTGCGAAGGGTGGTGCAGCCCGGGCCTTTGTTGATTTTCCGGCTTGCAATCTCCATTCAGGCGGGCCGGTTTCCGTAGCTTGGACTGCCTACCTTGAGTGAGAGGCATTGTGCCGCCTGGCCGGATGCGCATTCATGTACACAAACTTGACGAGACGTGGTCATCAATTGGAAGGGTGGCCGAGTTGGTTATGGCGCCAGGTTAAGGTTACCTTAACATCTTTCCTGGTGGGGCAACCCGCGCGAGTTCGAGTCTCGTCCCTTTCAAATGTTGTTTTTATACCTTACAAGCATTTTGATAAATACTACTTTTATACTTTAAAAGCATTTTACTACCTTTTACTAAGTAATTAACTATTATTTTATTAATAAAGTTCTCCCTTTACTTAAAATAATAAACTTAATAAGTATATATAGTATACATAGTATTATACTATAAGAAAAGGCAAGTTAAAGTAAATCCGTCTTTATAAATCTTAATATTAAAAGTAGTTTCCGAATACAATCCACCGCCCTCTCCCTTATCATCCCTAAAAATTTCAAACCGCCATCCACCCAGCCTCTTCCAGCCACCACGATCATCATCGTGCCACATTCTCGTCATACAAAGAACAATAACGCCCAAGCCCGCAGACCAGCCGGGCTACCGCAACACCATTTTAGTTTACAAGAAGTATGTCCCGAGAAAACTCCAGAAACGGGTTGGGGGGTGGGGGAGGGGGAAAGGTGATGGTTGTGAGAACGGTATTGGGCAAAAGACATAACTCAGCAATACCAACGATGGCCAAGATGCTGTAGCACATGCTCTATCGAACTTCCTTCTCTTCCCACTCCCATGTATATAGTTGATTAAAGGTCACAAGAGAATATGAACTATGCATGGTGAAAAATCAGAGCAACAACCGGTTTCGTAACAACGATGATGATGTTGCATCATGTTTTCATTGGATTCCTCCTCCTTGCTCCACGCCTGAATTGCTATTCGAATCGAGAAAGTACAAGGGGAGTTAGCAAGGGATGGGCATAGGCATAACCTGCTCCTAAATAACCCACCGATGCGATTTGTGTGCTTCGAAATAAAGTAAACATTACGTGGTTCTCATATATGAACGACTGGTGACTTTCCCACATGAGATCCGGGCTCATGATTCTTCTACAGGTGTGTTCTCAACCGAAGGGGTTGGGGGTATCTCCTCCTCCCTCAAAGCCTCCGTCACTGTCGTCTCTCCCTCGCTGATGGCGGCGGTGTTGGTAGACGTGGTCTTCTCGCGCCTTCGTCTCCTCATCCGCCGTTCTTCCTCAGCCGTCTGCCTCCTTGAGCGCCGCAGGCTCTCTCTCTTTTCCGGATCGGCATCGTCAGCACCGTCTCCCCCGCGCATGCCCTGCAACAGCATCGCTGCACGGTCTGCCACGTCGTCTTCGGCACCTTCTCTCGGCGAGGATAGGCCCGGACTGATCGGGTTGCCCTCTTCGTCGATAGGCTTCTCCTTCGCCGGTTGCGCCAAGGTGGCTTCGATTTCCGGGTTCTCGTCGGGATCCGGAATCTGTTGACCCGACGCTATCCGCACCTGGTGACGGTCCTTCAGTCTTGCCCTGCGGCGGCGGTCTCTTTGGTCTCGCGTTTGTGGAGCAGCAGCACGTAGCTTTTCCAGTAGGGAATCCATGGCACCCGCGCTGGATGGTGATGGCGGTGCACCTTCCGCCTTTCCGCCATTTACATTGAGTTGTTGGTGCTTTCGCTTCATAGAAGCCTCGTTGCGCCTGCGCTGCTCCTCGTATTTGATGTTCTTCTCCCTAGACTTCTTCCACTCCCCAATGAACATGGCAAGCTTGGCAAAAAAGTCTCTGCGAGCGTTTTCGTCGCTAGGGTCTTCGCCGTAAAAGACCATGATGTCATTGTAAGTTTTCATCATCTCCTCCAGGTATAGTTGCATCTCTTCGGCCTTCCTCCTCGCGTCCTTCATGATTCTTTGTACAACCTGGCTGACGCGGTCCTGAGGATGGAACTTCTTGGGATCGCTCAGGTTACCCACATCAAGCGACATCTGGACATTCTTGACCGTGTCGATATACTGCTTGGCATCGCTTTGCAGCTGCTCAATGTTTATCTTCTGCACTGCCATGACACCGTTGATGTCATTGGCGAAATCCTCCCATTCGGGATACTGGTTGCGCACAATACGCTCGACAAGATCTGCCAGTGTGGACTCATTCTTGTCGTCCTTAACCATGCCGAGTCGAGCCAAGGAGCTCAGCTTGAAGCCGCGAGCTTGCTTGTTGGCATCGTTCATGTAGTTTCCGATATCCAAGATAAGGCCGAGGACATTCATCAAAGAAACAGAGTCTCTCAGTGACTCGGATACTCCGACAACATTGCGCATCTTGTCAGTTATTTCGTCGAAGTCCGGCTCGAAGGTCCTAGTCAACATGAGGGCCCTCATTCTAGCTTTCCAGTAATGGTGCAATTCGAAGGCCGTGTACAAGTACAGTTGATCCTGTCTGGTAAGCTCCGAAGGGTCTTGCTCTCGCTCCGCCTTGTCGGGATTAGCACCCGTCCAGTCCTTGCTGTAAGGTGCCATCTGCCTGGCAGTATTGTCTGGAATATTGCAGAGATCGTCCTTGCCTAAAAATTCCATGACTACAGGATTATCCAAGATGTCTTTGTCGCAGTGAATGATCATCTGCACAATCTTCTCGACAGAGTATTGAGAAAATTTGGCGAAGGCAATTTCTACAAGCCGTAAGCATTATTATCGTCAATGCAAAAGCAGGAAACCTACCGTAAGCTTTGCGAAGATCGGCGTTGATGATCTGCTTCTTGTCGTCTTTCTTGGCACCACCACCAATCCCTAGCTTCCTGGTCTCCTTGGCCATGAAGAGCTTCTCTACTTCGTCCAAGATACCCTTCTTGCTGAGTTCGATATACTTCTCTTCACGCTCCTCAGCCGACGGCGCATGGGCAGCCCAATGGGTAGTCATAGGAGAATCGACCTTGTCCCAGTGAAGAGCCTTGAGCTTCTTCTTTGGGCGAACGGCAGGTAATCCGAGAGAAGGTGCGGAAGAAAATGGAGTGGCTTGCGACAGGAAGTGCCCGGAGATGGCACCAGGCGGCGGAGGTGGTGGTGGCGGAGGGAGCCCAGGAGCTCCAGGCATCGGTGGTGGAGGTGGAGGTGGAGGCGGACCAGCTTGGCCGGGCATAGGCGGAGGCGGAGGCGGCGGTGGTGGGGCAGGAGTACCGGTAGGCGACAGCATTCCTGGCATCGGGGGTGGCGGGGGCGGAGGCGGGGGAGCTGCTGCGGCGTGACCAGGCATGGGCGGGGGCGGAGGTGGAGGCGGCGGCGCGGTGGCATCGGTAACCTGGATCTTGGGGGGCTCGCCCTCAGCGGGAGTGATGGGAGAACCAGATTCGAGGCTCGGATGAGATGGGCCAGTGGTAGCGCCCTCGCCGTTCTCCGAGTCGCTGTCTGCGTCAAATCTCTTAACTTTCCCAGCCATCTCACCAAAGAGTCCGGCTTTCTGATTGGAATCCATGACAGGGCGCCTGATTTCGACAACTCTGGGCTTCTCAAACACAACGCCATCCTCGTCCTCGTCACCTTCCTCAAGGAGCTCGCCCTCCATAAGTTCGCGGCCGTTGACTGGCTTGCGGGCGATCTTGGTGTTACGGTTGACACTACCGAGCATGCTGTTCGTGAAATCTCTGGGAGGTGTACCGGGTCCAGAGCCTACTGCACTATCGTCCATCTCCTCACGGAGAGCGCGTAGCCTGTCAGACGGTCCAACAGCCTCTCCCCAAACTCTGCCCTCCAGTTTGAACTGGGTTTTTTGGCGTTCGATTTGCATCTGCAGGCGCTCCATGAGACGGTCCCGATCTATAATGCCTTGCATCTTAGCCGGATCTTCCTCTGCGAGTTTGTTACTGCCCTTAACAGCGCTAGAGGCAGCAACATCTTGCGCGTCTCGGAGCATCAGGTAGAGCTCTCTGGTTTCCAACTCGTAACGCTGTGCTTCCTTCTGGCGCAAGGTTTGAATATTTTCCAATTCCGCCTTCAAGCCTTCAGCTTGCCGCCGCTGAGCTTCGATGAACCTTGCCTGCTCGTCCAGTTGCTTTTGCAGCTTTGCTACGAGGCCATCGGCTCCTAGCTCTATCTTTTCTCTCATCTCATCCCTCTCTGCCATGGCCGCATCAGCGATCCGCCTGGCCTCCAAGGCCTCGTCCAAGGCCTGACGAGCCTCTGAGTCTGTGTGGAGCTTGTCGAGCAGACTCTGAACAGTGAAGTTGAGACTCTGCTTAAGGTCCATATTCGGCAGACGCCGGTCCATGGCCACGTAGCTGAGCATGGAGTCCACGAGCTGGAAGGTTCGCAGTCGCTCTTCGCCATCGTTGTCACGGAGAAGCAACAAATGCTGCAACGCCGAAACAAAGTAGTCTTGCGTCTTGCTTCCCCGCAAACGTTGCTGAATCGCGTCGACAATTTGGACAGGGTCGGTGAGGTCCTTAATTTCTCCTTCCACACTGTCCTTGATGCTATTGTTCTCCTTTTCCAGCATGTCCTCATAGTCGATGGCTTCGTTGGCCCGGAAGCGCTCGACCTGCTTGTCTATGAGGTCGTACTGGAACGACTCCATTTTTGTGAGAATTCGTCTGATTCCGCATGCTGTAAACTGAGCGCGGATATGCATCCGCAGCTGCAAGTCTCTCTCGGGGGCGTCGACAATCATGTTGACGAGAATCAGTGTGGCAACCGCGTATTCCATCAAGAGGTTCTCCATGCCAATACCCCCGCTGCGGACCTCATCGCTGGCTCCTACCAGACTGCCCATCTTTCCTCGGCCATCGACTGTGACTTCGACCAGCCGCATCCAAGCGTCGAAGCGGCCATTCTCCCCTTGCTGAGCCTTAACCGAGTCGAGAGCCTGGATGACTTTCAAGTGACCTTCGCCCTCACCCCAGTGACAAAGGAAAGTGAGGACTTCGCTGACTAGTTTTCGGGTGGTCAAACGCGGGGATATAAGCGAGGTCGCAAGCGCGATCATGACTTGCTGATGTGCGAGGGCATCGTCGGCGCCAAACTTGTTATTCATCAAGGCCTTCAGACACTTGATAATATCGTATTCGCGGTCCAAGTGCCTGTCGGTCCTCTGGTCCGGCGCAGGTCCAACAGCGGTCTTGCGGTTGATTTTCATCAACACGTTCGTCAACGCGACCTGTCCCTGGCACTCAATGAAGCGCTTAACCCATCCTATTTGTTGCGTTCTGAGATTGACCTCCAGACTTCCCAGGCCTTTCGTGTCCAAGCTATTATCCATCACACGTCGGACGTACCATTCTGGAGAGCCCTCCTCGTCCGAGTTGACCAGAATTTCTGGTGTCGAGTATTGATTCGGTTTTGCCGTTTGCCTCCTCTTTTGTTCTCCTTGCCACTCGGTCAATCGGTCCTGGTAAAGCAGCGTCCATTTCTTATCAGCCGGATAGGCAACCATCTGGCGACGGGCCTGTTCTGGTAAGTTGTGCCATCCTCGTTTCTGCATCAATGCCAGAAACATCTGGTGGACGATGTCGTCGTTGTCCGGTCGCGGGAAGTGGAAGCCATCGTGTCCAGTGGGCACCATGCCGGGAAATTTTGTTAATCGGTGCGAGGCAGGGTGCGACGAGTCCCTATAGGACATATGTGAGGAATAGGAACTCTGCGATGAGGCACTGGGTAGTGCTGGTTTTGATGAGCGATTTGCGGTCTTGTCTGAGGTGCCTCCATTACCTGAAGAGAATATGCTGGCTTGGTCAGCAGAACTTCGACCCGCCGATGTCATGTACGAATCGTATCTGGGGTTGTGGGACCCATTGATTGTGCTCGCCATGCTAACGCGAGCCGGCCCTGGTCCCCACTGTTGGTACTGCGTCTGGCGACCAGTGGTTGCCATTGTGATATTCACCTGCGGAGCCCGTGAAGCATGTGAACTTGCTCCGCCCGCCATGTTGGAAGGGTCAAAAATAGGATACTGATGAAAGTCGCCGCCTTGATTGAGATGGTGCGGCGAAGGACCGTTCCGTAGCAGCGCGACCTGTTCACCGTTGGGTAGGTATTCGACGGGCACAGGCGATCGAGAACCGGGAACGGCTTCGTAGGGAATACTGGTCATAGGACCAGCCAAGGGGCTGGAATCGGGATATTGATCGATCGAGACGGAAGATGAATCGCGGTGATGGCGAGAGGCTCGTGAGTGTATGCTGGCGGTATCGAAGTTGTCGGCTCCAGCCAGATGGCGGCCTTCGTCGCTGGTGTTGCGTTTATCTTTTCGATTCCGCGAGAAGAAGGATTTCCCTGAGGATTGCCTCGACTTGTCGGTGGAAGACATGGTGTGCGCGGGCAGGTGAAACACCTGGTCCTCTCACGTAAAGCTCGATCGGTGTGTGTACGGTATCTTCAGGTTCAAGTCTGACGGGACTGGGTAGTTCGGGCGAGATTGGTGGCCAAGGCCGGTTGCATGATTGAAGCTCTACCCGTCGACGTGGAGCCTTTTTGGTGGTGTTGCAATGTGGTTCTGCAAATGTGGCGCGTCGGATCTCTGTTCGCATGAATCGGTTGTGTTTTAGCATGTCTTCTATCCAAGTTTGGATCGAACAGACAGCGGTTTGGGAGCCGGGGACTGTGCAGCGCTCAAGGGGAACCCCTGAAGCGCAAGACGTGGACGTACAGTTCCCTGGTCTTTGAATGCGACGGTTGCTTGCTTCTGTCTGGTACTGCCCAGAGCGAACTGGCAGGAGTTCTGCAAGTTTGTTGCCCTGAGCCTGCGTGGGTTGTTTCGCTGGATAAGCGCCGAATTAGATGAGTAGCGCCGTGGGATGGGGCCGGGGGGCTGATTAAGACGAGAATCGAGTCGCGGAAAAAAGGTGTGTGTCACCGCGTATGCGATGTGGGCGATTGAGGGTTGTCAGGTATCCAAGGCGAAGTTCATATGTCCGAAGGAGTGTATCTGGGTTAATACAGAGCAGACTCGCGAAGAGCTGGTAACGGACTGCAGATCTGCTCGCTGGCTGGCTAGCGATGAACAGCGACAGCGACGGAGTTTGCCGTGAGTGTTTTGGTCAAGGTCGAGGTTTACCGCGTGAGGGTAGGGAAGAGGGGAACGAGCCGCTGGATCCTCCTCGTCTTTTAGCCCTCCTGACTGGTGTTCCTTCGCGTGATGCAAGAAGGCGTTTGGTGCTGAACGACAGTTAACCACCAAATTTAGTAGCTAGCGGCGACGCGATCAAGGAAACGCGAGGAACAGGGGGAGAGAAGAGCGGGTGACGAGGGATGTGTGCGCTTTCTTCCGTCTTGCCCTTCCCGGAATTGGTATCTGCTGTCTGCGCTGCCTGCAAAGGCGTAAGTGCGACTGAGAAGTGATGGGGAACCCAAGACGGAAGACGAAGTGCGGAGTCCCCTAATGAAACGGGGCTCGACGAGGGGCCGCGATTGACTTGACTTCAGGGGCAGCAGATGTGCGAGTTCTTTTGCGGAAACCGCCTGAGCGTTTTTGGGGAAGGGCAGCCTTCGTAGGGCGGGAGGAGGAGAAGGGGAGAGGGATGGTGCCGAATGCGGCTGTGGAAGTCCAGACTCTTGTTGGTCGGCTGTTCAAGGTCAATTTGGCCACCGGCGAACCCAAGCGTTGCAACGTTGACAGATGAGCTGAAGTTGGTGAAATTGACCGAGCAGAAAGTCAAAGGAAGAAGAAATGGTCGGCTTACACGTAAGGTGAGGTACACGCTGAAGAAATGGTAAAAGAACGAGAAGACCAGAATCAAGAACCCGAGACTTGGACGCGTATCCATAGGCAGGTAGTCCGGCGAAAGGCGTGCTATCTCTCACATTGGATGTTCAATATTTGCTCTTTCTCGCCGGGCTGGTGGGGCTTGCTGTATCTCTCAGGGGTTGGGTGACGACTTGCGTGCTGTGCTGCCGATTAAAGACAGATGCGGCCGTGGACGTCCAAGTCCGCTCGTGGGAACCCTAGGTACCCTTGGTACCTTAGGTAGGGTACCTTACTTCCACTCCATTGCCTACCTACCTAGTAGACAAGTCTGGGAACTACTTTGTAGTGTGTTTGACGGGGCGTACGTCAAGCAGGTCGTTGCGTCATCAGCTACTACTCTCACCCACCTATCTCAGTCTGTCCTCCACACATTCTCATAGGTAGGTTCCCGTATCCGTAACTACCTACCTACCTCAGGTAGGCGCCTAATCGACATATCTGCCATAGTGGTAAGTGTTGAGCGCCTGTAGAGTAGGCAATCTGGCGGACGGTTCAACTGATGGTCCCTGATGATGCGGAGGCCAAAGAAGACCCCTGGAGCCCAATTACAATGCCTGCTGGCAGCCTTCCATTTCGAGCGCCGCTGAAGGGATCTCGAACCATGTACCTCCACATGCAAAAACTGCCAGTGGGGTGGGTGCTTTGCTATGTTTGGCATCATTGTCCTCCGAGGTGCCCACCATTGCGGCCCAGCATCTTAAGCGATGTGATGGGAATTTTGGAAGAAATCGACCGTGACGACGACCGACCTGCAGCTTAACATCTCTGCATCGTTCCAAAGAGCTTTACGGCCGTTGGTCGTATGAGGCATGGTATTTCGTACCAAGCATTGCTTTCTTGATGCAGGAACAGGGGGAGGAAATAAAAGGGAAAGGCGCCTTCAGGCTGAAATGCACTGCTAACGATCCCCAGGTGCTTAGTTAACTTGGAAGCCTCCCGTTCTGTTTAGGACGTGTCCGGATGACTCGCAGCTATTCACCTTACCTTTACCCGGCAAGGAAATGGCAAATCGAATAGCTGCACCTGCCTGACTTAGTTACATACCTACATAGATAATCATCAATCTCAAGATCAACAAACGTGTCCATCGTCGCAAGGGGCTGAAGAAGGTTTGGTCAGGTCACCTCGCAGCATGCAAGTGCTTCTTCGGTGGTAGTAACTACCGCTCCGTACCTAAGGTACCTACCTTGGTGTAAATGCAATATACTTAATCTCTCTGATGGAAGATAATTACCTACGCAAAATAGCCGCTTGCGTGGATGCACTCCACTAGCCTACCTGCTTTCGCCTGTCTACAAACTGTACACTCAGCACCTTGACAAAGCTGTCTCTGCAATTGGCTCTGCCTCAGCTTTTCGGCTCTGGCTATAGCCAGCCTGCGTCCACGCGCACGTCGGCGGAAGTCTTCAGCCAAGATTGCTAGCTGCCACCTTGCGCAATTCCAGGATCTTTGGGAATAATTGGAATAGGGGACCGTCTACTTGATATCCTCGTCCGCCCGTCCGTAGCCCACCATGGGCGTCACGATATCAGTCATCAAGGTGCGATTCTACCTCTCTCTACCCGCCAACCCCCTCCATTCAGAGAGCTGACCTAGTCTCGTCGCATCGCAGACCCTAATTGTACCGGCCATCATCTCGTTGATCCTGTTTCTTGTCTCGACACACGTGCTCTTACCGCTCTGGCGCAAATGGCGGAGTCGCTATAGCCAGTATTTGCCTATCGACACGATATCAACCTCCACTCTTTCGCTGCGTCACCGCGTACAGAATGCAATTGCGAGAATGATAGTACCCTCTACCTGGAGCCGGAATGCCCGCGAGCGCCTCGTAGTTGCGACCGAGACTTCCGACGACGAACAAGAGGGCGAGGAACTGGGAGACATGGGAGAGGAGACGCGAAGAGCGATGTCAGATGATTCCCGACAGTACAGACACGATAGCACAAGACGGCTGAGCAGAGAGTGAGTTGGAGTTTCTCCCTCAGAATCCGCGTGTGATGCTAATATTGGTGACCGCCAGCCTGGAAGAAGGTTTCAGAGACGACAGCGACGACAGCGACGACGACGACAACGGACGCAGTAGGGCCGGATCTGGGCGGTAGTCATCAGTCTTAATACTCACGCCAGCGTTGCTACCTTGCATGTTCGCAGCCTTGATTGACCACGAAACAGAGGCTTCGGTTGAATTGCCATAAGACATAGGAAGTCGGCACCGCACAGAACTCGTCCTTGTGTGGCACCGGGGGGAAATGGGTGGTCCTACGGGTGAGTTGGCCGATCTATCTCAAGCCAACCTTGGAGGGCTGTCATCGCACACCACACCGGCCATGCTTGTTCTTCGGATCCCGGAGCCGACGCAGTATCGGTTTCTGCCACGAAAGTGTTTTCCCCGTGATATGGCACCTTCTACTGCGGAGGCTTCGATGGCGATGAGGACGTGGCGACACGGTGGCCAAGATTCGCATACATTTCAATGCTTCGATGCGGACATCAGGTGAACTCTAACCACTGCCTCACTTTCCGGCCTGTCTCGTGCAATCTCTTCTGCGTTTGGCTCGGATGGGCCTCGTGGTTGTCAGGCGAAATCACCGCTCCGAAACAACCACCGCTCAGGCGCCCGTGTCTCCGTTCTGCATGTCTCTCCCGCCCTGCTTCGCTCGGCTGTTCATGTTTCTTCCATGCGCTGCTAGACGGCGTTCCTGCTTAGCTCATCTAATTTCAACTCGCCTACACCAGCCTTTTCTGTTTCCCCCGGCTCTCATCACGCCTCATACGAGAGAACATGGGCTCGCAATGAGATGCGGATGGATTCGTGGAGGAGGTCAGCAAGGACCAAACGGTTCTCAACCAGAGGGGCATGCGCTCCTTCCGACGCGTCACACTACTCCCACCAATGCTAGATGTTTCCCCTTTCCAAGGTCAGACTAAGATGCTGCCAGCTCACATGTCAGGCATAGCCCAGCAAGCCGCCGGCACACCTTTCACCTCAGGTAGAAAGCTCCGTGCGCCCCTCGCTTTCAAATATGGCATGGCCTACCTTGTTGGAAATCTGGAACAGTCTAACGGCGAGGTCTATGTCGTGCCATCTGCAAGGCACGATAAGCTTTGCTAAAGTCAGGGTTTTCCTGCACGAGGCAGTCGCTCCTTTGTCCTGGCTTACAATTTTTCTTTGTTCATTACTGCTCTTCGTACACACATCTGTGGAATAAAGAGACTCGGCTAGTCCGACTATTCATATGCTGGACTTGTTTGTTCTCTTTGAATTGAACTGGCCTCTTATTACATGCGAATCCATGGTGTCAGCCCGCTGAACGACGATGAATATCTTCAAGTCCGTTCTACGCAAACCGGAAATGGCTTCCAATCCTGCCGCCGACGAATCATGTTGCGCAATATGCTACGAAAAAGTCGGCGAGGTCAAGGAAGAGGGCGACCGGGAGATCTGGCGATATCTGCCCTGCGGACACCGTTTCGGCGGTGACTGCATACAACACTGGTTAGGAGTGGCGAGCGTCGATGAGCCTCACTGCCCGTGGTGCCGGGTTAGCATGCGGTGCGACTGCGGACATCCCGTGGTGCCGACGATGAAGCCCGTTCGCAATTACATGTACTGGGGCTGGATGCCGTGCGAGATTTGCCACACCCAACTGCAAAAATCACGCAAACCCTCGAAATATCTAAGAGGACAGCTCCTGCCGCGGCTCAACTCTCTCATCCACTCTCTCGACCACAATATGGCGTCCATACCGGCAGAAGTGCCCAAGGACCAGGAGGAGATGCCGACGAAAGAGCCCTGGGAGGATCGCGAGGTATGGAAGAAGAAATGGACGGAGCACTTCTTGCAAGAAGAACGGAAAGCGTCTGCATCGAAGTCGCCAAAGAAATGACACCAGCCGGCTCATGACTGCGAACCAAAGAAGCGAATGATCACTCGGGGCGAGGGATGTTGTCGCCATTTTGACGACATTGCGGTTCTCGGAAAGTAATTGCATTCGAGCGAATGACCACAGTTAAGTATGATGTTCGTGGCTTTCATCGTTGTTGATCGGCCGCACCTCAAAACGATACAGGCACGAGGATATTTTGTTAGGAGTATTACGGACGGGAAAGTGTTCTTTTCCCCAGGCTATGAGGTATACCAGTTCGTATAGCAGCTGGATTCCATTTGTGCATATCAATCAGCAAAGAGCTGGAAGATTTTGTATTCGTTGTAATAAAGTGATCGAGAAATCCGATTCATCATAGTATTTTGACCTGCTGTGGACAATCGTCCGCCACAGGTGACGTTCTCTGCCGCTTTCGTCTTCTGTCTTCCCCGTCTTACTCGTTCTCGTCTGTTTCATTTCACTTGTCAAACGAGCATCGCAAGACAACACCGTCAGCAGCACCCAATCCGAGAGACCGGGCTCATCTAAACAACCCTCCCGCGCCGAATGAACGTCACCAGCGCGCCAGTTTTTGGCAACCCATTCCGTTCATTGGAACCCCTTGACAAGACGCCCGCCTATGAATGGGGGGTGAGTTTCCCAATCCAGCCCCGCTGACCAGCTCCGACCCCGCGCTAAAGAGTTCACAGTTCCGCTTTGCAGTGACCGACCGGCAGGGCGGCAGGCATCCAGCACTGCAGACGCAGGGCGGCAGGCATCCAGCGCAGCATCTGCTGTGGCCAACTTTATGCGTCCCCAACGCCGTCTACCACCCACCCACAAGCGGCAACTAGCTGCATTGTAGCTCCCCGGCCGGGGACATCAATCCTGCTCTCACCGCAGGTCTGCTGCGACGCTCTTTCTACTTTTACATTAATCAGCCGGCAGAGACTTGCCGTCCTCTTCCCAAAATGCGATTCAAGACTGAGTTGAAAAACATCCGCACCTTCTCGAGTGCGCCCATCTTTTGCGTAATTCCAGGGATCATCTACTAACTGCGTCGTTCTCACCACAGAGTTCACGGCCGCTCTTAGTTCACTGGAGAAAATTGCCTGGGTACGACTCGACGATGACACGGCACGCTTCACCGTCATCCCCGACACCGGGTCACAGGTCTGGTCGTAAGTGTATCATTCCTGTGTGGACGGTGTAAGTATCCGAACTGAAGTCGGGGCCAGCGTGATTCCCATGGACTTCATCTTCGACAGCTATCACATCCAGTCCGCAGAGGAACACAACACCATTAACCTAGAATTACCGCTGGCGCTCCTACAGCGAGCTCTGCGCTCGGCTCTCAACAGCACGTCCGCCTCTCTGCGTCTGACTAAGAAGGATGGAGTTCCTGTACTGTCGATGACCATTACCACAACCACAAGCACCTCAGGAGCCGGTCGCGGTGCAGCCTACGCAGGAATCGAGAACGATCCCTTTGATGATGACGACGGCTTTATGCCGGAAAATCTGACCTCGCTTCGCCACGAGCGAGAAAAGATCATCACCCAGAACATCCCCGTGCGTGTGCTGCACCCGGAGACCGTCGAGACTATTATGCAGCCCACCGTCCGCGAGACAGATGTTCACATTATGATGCCCCCTCTGCTTCAGCTGAAGGCCATTTCGGACAGGTTTACCAAGCTGGCCATGTCGTCTGGCAATTCTCGCACGAGTCCGAAGCTGGAGCTGAGCGCAAACATGTTTGGCAGCCTCAAGCTCCGGATCGCCACCGAGAGTGTCAACGTCTCCACCACCTGGAGTAGACTGCAAAACCCTGAGCTTGATCAGGCTCAATTCGACATGCCTCTGGAGGAGCATCCCAGTAAGAGGTTTGTGGATGGGGGAGAGGATATGTTCGCAACAGTGAGAGTGGATGGAAAGGACTGGAGTCGGGTTCTAAGCGTTGGAAGGCTTGAAGGGAGAGTTGTTGCTGCTTTCGTTGACGGCCACGCTCTCATTCTCCACGTCTATGTGCCTCAATACGAAGATGCACAGGCTGAGGAGGCGATCCTAACGGTAAGAACATGACTAACAAGGGCTCTGGACAGTGCTGATTTTCGATAGTACTACATTGGATCGTTTAGTCAGTAGACACAGTCTGGAATCGTGGGCCTCGTTATTGGCTCATTGGAGTTTGGGGTTTCGAAATTCGCGACAAGATTTGAGGAGAAAAGATACCAAAATAGACAGAGTCGGAGGTGCCTTCATAAGTAGACGATGCGGCAAAGCAGGGCTCCAAAGAACTTGTTAGACAGTATATGATGCAGGAATCCAGCGCGTTTGACGTCATTCGTGTAATATGTGATCATGATTGAGGAATATCAAGTAGCGCTTTTGAAACAGCCATAATCGGGTATCTTTCATTGGGAATAGTTTGCATCAAGTCGATGCATCCTAACGACGTTCGTCAGGACTGCGCCTGCGGTCCCTAGAAAGCGGCCGATGCCTTTCGCGACTCCTACTCCTCCGCCGACGGTCCGAACCTTCACCCCGATGTCGCCCATCACGATCATCCTCGCGATACCTGACCCTCTCCCGATCGCCATCCCGCTCCCTTCGCCGTCTGTCAATCCCACCGTGTCTATCACGACTGCGTCTTCTCTCGTCATCCCTCCTCCTCTCCCGTCTCGGACTGCGACTGCGATGACGATGCCGTCTCCGTTCTCCGTCCTGGTCCCTGTCCCTGTTCCCCCTTTCTCTCTTCTTGACCACAAGGCCGCCTTTCTCATCTTCCAAAGCGGGCGCGGATGTAGCTCCGATGTTCCTCGACCCAGTGACCTCAACCGCGTTCGCGCCCGAGGTATCCCGTTTCGGTACAGGCAGTCCCAAGGCGCGCGCAAGCGCATCTTCCTCTGCTTCTTTAATCCTGCGCAGTTCCTCGCGGCGCTCGCGCTCCTGTCGCTCCTCGGCCGTCTCGTTGCTGTCTCCAGCTTTGGAGCCGTCATCTTCGCCCTTGGCGTACCAGTTCAGGTCGCGGCCTTTCTGCCAACGGCCGACAGGGGCCTTGAGGCTGTGTCCGAGGTAGTTCTCGCGATGATTTGAGTTGGCGACTTCGTCCCATGAGAAATTGACGCCGCCGCGGGAGCCGGATTTGCGGACGCTCGAGAGGAGGTCCATTTTCCCCGTCCTTCCTCTTTAGGTTTTTGAAATGTTGTCGGGGGAAAAAACGTCCCAAGGTTACTTCGATTTTGTTGGGCCTGGTGGGAAGAAATTGTTTGCGGAGAGTTTGCTGCAGCTGGATCTGTTTCTTGCAGTGCAGCTTAAGCTGCGGCTAGTGGCTAGTTCTCATTGCAGTAGCCAGCACGTGACATACAGCACCCATGCCTTAACCTTGGAGGTGTACTATTACACCCCTGCAAGCTACCTACCTAATGGCTAACACACTATTACAAGCTACGACCCCACGATACCAAAACTGTTACTCCAGGCTCCGCGCATCCACTTCCACAACCATCTGGTGGCCTAGTAGTTCCTCAGCACCACTTGAGCCTCCCAGAAACACGTCAAAAGCCTTTACCATGGCAAACCCCTACGATCCACCTCTGGATGAGATCCAATGGCGCGCACCCGATATCGCAGCATCGATGCAGGGTATACATTCCAACAGCGTCCTCTTCTACTTCGCCGAGTCACCATTTTTTGATCGCCAGTCCAACAACGCCGTCATCACGAACCAGGCCATGTTCAACCCAGCCCTTCTCAAGAACCTGGCCACGCGCGAGGCCTTCGAGGGAGAGCTCGACAAGATGACCGGTCTAGAGTTTCGCGTGCTCCACGCACCGGCCGACATGGTCACGGGCACGGGTGTGTGGACGATCGTAAAGCAGACACGGCAGAAAAACTTGGAAAGGGGCAGGATAGAGACGAAGCCCCTGGCTTATTACTTCGTGGTTGGGGAGAATATCTATCAAGCGCCCACGTTGGGCGATATTCTCAGCTCCAGGATTGTATGGTGCTCTTCTGAGTCCCCCCACTGACGACAGGAACACGAGCTGACAAGAAAAACAGGAGTCAATAGCAGAAGCAATGCGCAAAGTTCTCCCCGCAACAGACAGCGTACGGAAATGGACACCGTCACTTGGTCACGTCTACACACAGCCCACGACATCCGCCATCTCCAAGACAAAGGAGGATACGATCAGCACGCCAATGCCCGACGGTAGCGCTCCCAGCAACGGTCCTTCCGCCAAAAGCGCCAGCAATAACAAGAAAGACTCAAGAGCTGCGGCACTGGATAGACTCGCCGAAGAGTCCTTCAGGATCCACATGCGCCACGGCGGCGACTACTTCGACGAGAACCCCATCACGGGCCGTCCAGGTGACTTTCACTTTGCAAGTACGGGTCGTAAGGATAACAGCAAGATTGCGCCGCCACCACCGCCACCGGCGCAGAAGCCGCAGAAGCCTGGAATCAACACCAAGGTGGCGGAGGAGGCGAAGAAGGATGGCAAAGGAGAGAAGAGTCCCAAGACGCCCAGCATGCCGAAGCCCAAGAGGAAGAAGAGTAAAATTGCGACGCCTGCAACGACACCTGCTGCATCGCAGTGAGGTGAGAAGGGTTATAGTACGAGTTATGGCGTTCGAGCATGAATGATACCCCCTTTTGCTAATGGAAAAGTCAAATTCGCATCACTGATAAACATGGAGGGTGAATGAGAACATGACCGCTTGCTTCATTTCCGATCCATCCACTACTCTCCTCAGCCACACCTCCCATGTTTGTAGACTTCGACTCCATCGCCCTCAACTTCATTATCTTCGCCTTGTACCCCTCATTCTCAAACCATTCCATACTCTTCCCAGCATCCTCAAAAGCCCACCTCACAACACATCCAATGACACACCATGTCTGCGGCATCCTTCGCCCAACAACCTTCTCAAACGTCTCCTACGCCCCGTCGAACCGGATCTCATCTCCAGCCAAAACCAGAGCCTTCCCAGCCCACTCCTCGGGTCCTTCGACCAACGCCCTCACAGCGAAGACGCCGATATCCCGAGCGCTCACGATCTGCAACTTCCTGTCCCGAAACATCGTAGCCTACAGACAACCCATAAAGGTGCCCATGGCCCCCGCGCCGGCTCCATACTGATGCATAAATCCCGACGGTCTCAGAATCGTCCACCTCGTCTCCGTTCGCCGTTTTCTCCCTCAGATACTGCTCGACGCGGTGCTTGGCCGCGTAGTGCGGCACGGGTGTCGGGTCGGTCCAGGACCTTTCGTCCCCGCCGCGGTCGACGCTCGAGAAGACAATGTGGGGGATCTTGTGCTCTACCGCGACGTCGATGACGGCGATTCCCTGTGCCTCCTCGTCTGCTGGCGGGACCGTGGCGAGGTAGACTGCGGAAATGATGTCGTTCTGGGCGTCGAAGATTGGGGCCGAGGTGGTCGGGTCTCCTTGGACCAGTGCTATGGATGGGTACGACTTTAAGTGTATCTCGAACTTCCAGGGCTTAACGAAATGGTGCGGCGCGAATTGGGTCAATCATCTGCGAACCCTTTTCATCGCCGGGCGGGCTTTCGCCAACGCGTTTCGTCAGAAGACACAGATAGGAATTATCGGACAGGTTTCGAGCGCTTACGACAACTGCTTTGGGAACGACGAGGAATACCCACTGGAAAAGTTGGCTTTTACTGAAGCAGTTAGCCAGGATCGAGAAGGCAACAGGCTGGAAGACGTCGGATCGATCTGCCGAACTACGCGGGCTCTGGGGATTCGCGTGATGCAGCAAGACTCTGGTCAATGACCCCGTGTAGTATTCAGAATATCTATGTGTACAAAGCTGCTCGATATAACCCGCTCTGATCCGTCTCATAGTTCCTCAGCAGTGGAACCATTTCTCCTCCGACAATCTGTGCAAAAGACAACGTGGAGAGAACACCGCGGATAGGCCAGCGGGCGCCCTCAAAAGTGAGAGAGGCAGGACGAAAGACATGTTCAAGTGAGCTGCGCGTACGATGGACGGGGCCCGAACGATGATCGACAGCGTGATGGACGAGCCGAGGTCGCCGCCTTGCGTGACGAACCACGAGTGTCCCAACATGGTAGTCATGGGGATTTTGTGTGCGATGCCTTTGAGTCCGACGCCGGAATCATGGGGCATCTGAGAGAAGCTGAAGTCGGATACGGAAGGGGCGAAGAGGCGGGATAACGGGTCGCCGATGTCCGATGCGGTTTTGGAGGCTTCGATTAGGCCTCCAACCCACCCGGCTAGCCGTAGGAGAAGAGGAAGGGATATACTTTTTGCATCACGGGATGGCGCGTGTGCCAAGTGTAGAATCATAGGATCATGGCCGGGGGGCGTTGGGTTTGAAGAGATGGCGGTCGAGGTCGCTATTGAGATGATTTTGGTATCTGCGGAGGGTCTGTGTACGGCTTCGACAAACCAGCCTTTGCCAAGTTAACGTACTTTCTCACACGCCCTCTCATGATTCTTCAGCTATGAATCCGTTATATGCGTCTGACTCTTGGTACTTTGGCACACTGAGATTAATCTTTCTCAGCCAAGTTGTTTCGCTCTTTGGGGTATCAAACATGCTTTAACTATTGCTTGGTGAACTTACGAAGGGCCTGGCCAGTACGATTTTCTACGGAACGACGTGATTGAGCCTGAGTTCGCTGGGAACGAAAGAGTCAGCCGCCATGCCTTCCAAACTTCAATATTGTGATCGAAGAAATGCGCTTCAGTGGACACTCGAAATTTTCAAGAGCCTGCTTAAACGATGAGTCTGAGAGTTGGTACGCACACAATTATTAGTCACTCAATGTTCCAAGATTCATATTTGAAGCGACTCAGGCTAAACATGAGGTTCTTTCATCGTGGGTAGAGTAGGCATCAGATCCGAGTTCCGATACATCGGTGTATTCGAGACATGCTAGGGTGGAAGCTCCTCCAGACGTTAAGCCGGGCACAGCGCTTGCGCTTCCACTTGCACTACCAGGCTCGACGCTGGCTGTGCTTCCCCCCATCTCCAGTAATTCAGCCCAATCTGTCATTTTGTCTGGGAAATCAAGGGACGATTGACACTTCCTTGAGCATCCGAATATGCCTTAAAATGAAATTTGTATCTATATCTTTTGGGGCTCATGTTTCCAGTATTATATATATCTAGTTTCCCCTCAGCTTATCCCAAAACGAGGTCTTCTCGCCAACAACGGCAGGAGGAGCCAGAATCATGGTGTTCCATGTTTCCTCGCCGTCCACGTAAAGGCTGTATTTAAGGCTGCTCTGTTCGCCTTCCGCCAAGTTCTCAATCGTAAGAGATCCAAACTTGGAGTTGCCAGAATGGACGTACCTAGAGCGAATGAGCAAAGTTCCGGCGCAATGGGTTTCTACTTACTTGAGAGCAATATCTTCGTTGTCGTACTGCTTGTAGGTTGGGAGAGGCGATGCAAACTGGTTGAGCGGACTGCAAGAGAATTCATAAGCGGCGGCTGTTTCAGGCCACCTTTGGCCCGTTGGCGGGGGAAACTTGGTAGCGGCGAACTCATGTCGATCGCCAGACACGACGACAACTCCTACGCCCTTCGCCCCAGCATCCCACATTGCCTCAAGAACCTTGCGCCTCTCCACCAAGAAGCCACCCCAGGTATCCCGGGTGTTAACCGGCCAGTTCTTTGTGAGAGGTATAGAGGATGCGACGATCTTCCACTTCACTCCCTTAGGTTCAGGGCGGTTGAGCCAATCCAAGAAGTCCGCTAACTGTTCAGGACCCAACATAGTCTTTTCCGAGTGATCGAAAGGCAGAGAGTTGGTGGATCGATAGGAACGTGTGTCAAGCATAAAGAAGCTAGCGGGGCCTTGAACGAATTCAAACCACGTCGCACCCTCTCTTCGCAGATTGCTGGTGCCTGCAACACGGGCCGGAGGGGGGTTCGCGAGCTCCTGGTAGTGATGCCAAGGGTCAATTGCGGCTCGATAAACACCAGTGGTATTCAGATCCCAATCATTGCCAATCTCATGGTCGTCGAGTACATGGATCCAGCTAAGGTTCTGGCCAACGGGTGCCCAGTCGGGGGAAGCATAGACATGACGATACTTCTGGCGATAGTCCTCTTCATTCTGTCCCTGTCGCTTGGGGACATCGATGTAGATGAAGTCACCTAGGAACAGCATGAACTGTGCCTGTAACTTGGGCAAAACCTTCGCAAGGTATCGCATACCCGGGATAGCGAGAGGATGCTCGAGCGGATTGTAAGGGAACCGCGGAAGAATGCAAGAAGTCGATAAAAAAGTAAATTTGTTGCCCGCAAAGGTCGACATTTGGCCTGGCTTGGGAGGAGCAACGAACTCTCCACTATGATTATTGGAGGTTCGCCATTCGTAGACTCTCTGTTGCGAGTGTTTTAAAGGAACCGTCAGAGTTGCTGTGAAGTCTGTGGTGTTGTCCGTATATCGTAAGCCGCCGCCTATCTGCCACAATGGGTTGTCGAAAGGAGGCTGGGGGTCCTTGATGTGAATCTCAATTGTGACGGGCATCTTGGCCTGATCAGGTTCGCGCAAGACAAAATTGGCCTCCGTTGGGGAGACGTAACCAAGACGTACAAACGATAGATCGTCCATTGGGTGGTACTGGCGAACGCGGAACAAGAAGTCGGTGGTCATGGCGACTAACACCGCATTGATGAGGAACGTCAAGATGGATAGGGTGGGACTGCTTGAGCTGGGTGAGCCGCCCAGAAGAGTGACCCAGGGTCGTGTTTTCTCTCTGACGACAATCGTCTCCTCAATCTGTATCTCTTCTGCCACGACGTGTCCATTCTGACCGTTGTCTGTGTCATTCTCGTCACCTTCTGAGATTGCCTCCTTGACGGTTATTTCGACGTCATCTTCTACTACATCGTATTTTGGCTCGGTGAAGTATCCCCAAATGAAAGAGGGAACGAAAATGGAAAATATGGTGAAGATGCTCATAGGCACAGCCGCCTACAGCATGATCAGTATCCACCGCCAAGCTAGAGAACATTGTGGATAAACGGAACTTACTGGACCGGGAAACTGTGAATGCAACCAGTAATTAGTGACTGGTTTCAGAGATGCATCTTGAGAGAACTTACCCATCGCAGGAATACGTATGAGACTAGCCTCAACGCTATGGACGAAACCAAAGCGACATTCTTTTGGGTGCCCATGGTGTCCGAAAGCTCTGATGAATTGCGAAGATGTGAATGATGAGCTGGCTCCACGCGTGCAAAAGATGGGCCGAAAAGCTGAGATTAGGTTGGATAATATATGATCGGAGGAACTGTCGTAGCACAGAGAAGGTGCCAGCCCAGCACCTGCCCCTGAGAACGTGAAGACAAGGTTTGATATGGATTTAAGAGATGAAAAGAAGCAGTCGCGATCTGCCCTCCAGACGTGAAGAAGCCCTGGGCGTGACGTGACAGGGCAGCTTCAGTGCTGCAGTGCGATGAGGTCACTGATTAATGAAGGCTCCGTCCGGGCTGAAACACAAGCCACTGAAGGGGCGCTTCTGGCTCCTGAGGACATGTGAGCGTGGCTGGATGCTGGAGCTCTGATGGGGCCACCTTCCCGCAATTTCTACTGCGGTAGGTACTTCAGTACCTACCTACCTACCTTACCTATGTAGAAGTAAGTACCTCACAGCAAATGCACAATCGAGGTAGGTACGTAGCTTTTTCCAGGCCTTCCAACCGTATCCAAGGAAGACATCTTCCCGTCTGGGGCGACAGCTGCTGGATCTCCAGGGTCCGTGCTCCGCTCCAAGGGGCTACCGGCTACCTTACCTTTTGGCGGGCGCCAATTTTCCGCGCCGAACTTTCAATCGTGAGGTGGCCCGTTCGTGGTGACCTTTTTGGCGACAAGCTGTCCTAAATTCCCAGCTTCAGAGCCCATCGATATACCCTCACGTGCGCAAGAGGCTCCCACCAACAATATCATGAGGTTATCCGCCGTTGCCTGCGGGCTCCTCGCCTGCTTCGTTTCCCAGGTCGCTGCGACGGCTTTGACCTACAAGATCCACGCCAACGAGAAGGCTTGCTTCTATGCCAAGACCCAGAAGGAGAATGAGAAGGTGGCCTTCTACTTCGCCGTACGTCGACCCTCGCCAACCTACAACAGTTCCTATATTTCAATGGGCTAACTCGATGCGTTCAGGTTCAATCAGGTGGTTCTTTCGATATCGACTACGTTGTGACGGGACCTGGCGGCAAGGTCATCCTCGATGGAGCCAAGGAGCGTCAGGGCGACTTTGTCTTCACGGCCCAGCAGGTCGGCGACTACGAGTTCTGCTTCAATAATGAGATGAGTACATTTGCCGAGAAGTTTGTTGACTTCGAGATTGCGGTACGTCATGGTTTTGGTGTCTACATCTTCACAGCACGCGATGCTGACGCCCTTTGCCATGCAGGTCGAGAACGAGGTTCGCGCTCAACTTCCTTCTAAGCAAGGCGCCTCCCCCGAGCAGCACAGCACACTCGAGGAAACCATCTTCAAGTTGTCTGGCCAGCTTTCCACCATCTCAAGAGGCCAAAAGTACTTCCGCACCAGAGAAAACCGAAACTTTAGTACCGTCCGAAGCACCGAGTCGCGAATCATCAACTTCAGCATGATCCAGTGCGCCTTGATTGTGTTGATGGGAGCTTTGCAGGTTTTTATTGTGCGCTTCTTCTTCCAGGGCGCTCGCAAGGGTTACGTTTAAAGAGGTAGAACAAAAGTTGGGTCTGGATTTCATTTGGCGCGGGCTAAGAGGAGTCTCCAGGGGCTCGTGTACATCAAAAGCATTACAGACGTGACGTGGTTCATGATATGAGAGATATCAACGACGATCCGAACCCGGTGCTGCTCCCATTTAGCCCAGGGTTGTTTGCTATGGGGCCCCGACTTCCGTGGTCGGAAATGCTCCGTATCTTCAAGTATGGAGACTAGATAGCACTGGGCCGCCAGTGGACACAATGAAACGTTAAATGAGTGAGGTGTATGATTATTCAATGGTGCACCTTGTCGGGTGCTTCTAAGTAGATACATCCGCTACTGTAATGCCTATTGCAGCTACAGCATCCGCATGAAGGAACAATTGCATGCATGAATGTGGAAGGCTGCGAATGACAACGACCGATTCTGCGAATCCTGTCAGATGTGCTCATGGTTGACCCAAGCAAAACGTGGAGTTCTGTTGACATGAGAGGCGCTGCTTTTCTGGCTGGCGAACGAGGCTGCAGGTGCACCGTGATGTCCCTGGGTGGGGTAGGTGTGTTTGCGTTAATTGATTGGTTGTAAATGGGGCTGGTACCACTAGCCACGGCAGGCTGAGTGGTACCACTTCCCGTTTCCCAAGCAGCGTGAGCTTAGAGAGCTTGGAGAGCATCGGCCATCAGCCTTGTCTACAACCCGGCTACGTCCCCTCAGCGACCGATCGCCTTCTTCTAGCCTGCAACTCACCCTGCGAACAACGCGACATACATGGGTATCTTCAAACCCAACGCGCGATTGGGTCCCCTAACAACACCGAAACACCACCTTCTAGGAAGGTGACCTACAATCTGTCAATGCCGACTGGTGCCCGCCGACGCTCAAAGAAACCCAAGAAGCCCCGAGAACCAGGAAAAAAGAGGTGGTACTATATACGAGATATTCTACAAGAACGAAGGCGCGAGGGACAAATAGAGTATTTGGTTGATTGGGAAGACGACAAGGAAACTGGCGAACAATACTCCCCTACCTGGGTAAGGATGGCGCTTCCGTCTGTCTGGGATCTATCATTAACAGTTAAAGACAACAAGCGAAGACGTCACTTCAAAGGCGATTTTCCACTGGAGAAAGAAGCAGGAAGAAATCGCAGCACAAGACAACGAATTCATATCTCAAGGCAACCCAGACCAAGAAGCAGGAGACAGCATATCGTCGCATGCCCCGCCAGCCGACACCACTGATAGCAGCCAACCAATTCAACAGCCTCGACGGCGCAAAAGGGTCCAGCGGGAGCACAGCGCAGAAGTGTACGGCGACTCAGACTTTGAGTCATCCGAAGACGACGCGCCTTGTTCTTCCAAACGCCGCCTCAGCGAGCCGCTTTCGCTTTTGTCAAGTTCTGAAGTTGACACGGATGCTGCCTCGGAAATTCTTGAGGCACCAAGCAACTTTTTCGTCGCAATTCCTTCTAAGGTAGAATTCGACGCGACCGAGTATCTCAGCGTATCAGCCTCTCAGCAAACATCCTCATTCGGCTCGCAAGCTCTCTCAGCCTTGGAGGACGAGGATAACCAAGTGATCCTCGCCGAGAATCTCAGCCAGAGAACTATTCCTGACTCACAGGAGTACTCTGCCTTTGACTCTCAGAACTCACACGTGCTTGTGACGACTGATCTCCAGAACACTCACAAGGGTGATATCAGTGCGGGGGGTGAAATCTCCAATTCACAAAAACAATCCAGCCTCGGGGCTTCCCAGAGTAAGACGACGGGATCCCAGGCAAATCTGGTTGGTACTTCGGCTCAACTTTTTCATCTTGCTGCTCAACAAAGCCTGTTGGGTCTAGAATATTCTCACTCTTCTGAAGATCGGCAGGAGGATCTAGCCTTCTCAGAACCAGTCTTTCTAACGCAATACTTTCCGAGAGAAAGCCAAAATCCGGTGATACCAAACTCCCTTTCTGCGATTCCAGAGGTCCAATCTCAGATTCCAGACTCGGAACCAGCAGCGAGGCCACGCTCTTCGTCCCAAGATTCTGCGTCTTTGGATGCCCAGGCTGCCGCCCAACTAGCTCAAGAACAGTACTCAGTGCCAGTGTCTTTCTCTGATACGACCATACCATCTCACCAAGTTGATAACTTGCACGGACAAGATACCACAGCTCATTCGCCCAATAACTCTGCAAGAAGCTCCCAAGAGTCTCGATCTGGAACACCCGTCTTCCTGACACAAGTTGACTTTGATTTCGACGTGCCATCGTCGTCAGAAGCCCCTCTCTCACAAGAGAAGAAACCCGCAGGTGAATCGATTAGCTCGAATCAGGGACCATTCCACACCGCCGCTCAGATCGTGTCTCAACAAGGTCTTGTCACAATTCGCGACTCTCAGATCGACAGCAACAATACCCAACACGCTCAGCGAGTGTTTCCTTTACCCCACATATCCGCGAGCCAGACTGATAACAGCAGTCTTACTGAAGAGGATATTGTTCCTGATTCAGTACGCCGTCAACCACAGCGACGCCTAAGTATCAACAGTTTAGCATCCGCTTTGACCTCCTCTAGGAGAGGACTAACAGCAACCTTTGCCGGTCATCTGTTTGCGACATCTCGTCGCAACGCATCCGGCTCACAAGAAGAAAGCTTCTGCAGCTGCGTGGAGAGGCGATCACTCCCTCCAACGAATACCGAGCCAGCGCCTGTTGTCCAAGCTTGCAGGATTGCAAGCCCTTCTCCAAACATGGCTTCTGCCAGTGGGGAGCCGATGTCGGCCGCGGAAGAGCTGATGCGACTGCAGCAGTCAATCATGGACGAGGATGATGATGAGGAATTATACTCTGGGTCTGGAGGAAATCAAGGACAACCCAATGAAGATAGTAGTCGAGTGGCTGAGATGACTGATTCTCATGAGTTCTCGATGCCAATGGAGAACCCGTCGATGCAGATCCAGTCGCAACTACCAATCTCGACAGACTGGAACCTGGAAGTTGCCACCACTTCTTCTGAACTACCGGTCCATTCTACCGGTTCTGTTGAACCAATCGTCGGAGTACCGGTCAGCCAGCCGCCACAAACGGCTAACATGGGAGACATTTTCCCTGGCGGCCTCATGGCCCCTGAGCCTGTCCAACAACTTCCTATCACAATTTCTCCATCCGACATCAGCCGATCCATGGAACCCGACGAGAGGCTAGCCACCCTTCACCAACAAGGTTTACCATTGAACATCCTGCCAGCCGAATATACCGCAACAGCAAAAAGCACTGCATCGTCACCTGATGTCGAAGAGCAATATCCATCGGGACCTCCCACGGCCATGGACCAGAGCGAGTATCTTGTGACCATCTCCTTTCCAGCACACATTCGCCCTCTTTATTTAAGCACCCTGGCGGTGTACAAAAACGAGATTGAGAAGTTCAGTCTGATCTGCCGCAACGGCGAAGAGCTACCTGATCAAGTGTTGGTGGACTCTATTGGAAGGCTCTTGGACCAATTGCGCGACATCTGTGACCTCCCTGCCTCTCTTGACGGTGCTTCCATTGACGCTTTGTCGGCAGAAGATCTCAGGAAGCATGCCATGGGCTCCAACAGCAAGCATTTCTTCGTCGGACGTTTCTTGGAGAGGCTGCAAACCAGTCACAAGAAGATTTTGATAATTGTGCGAGATCTTAACATTATGGGTTATCTCGAAGCTGTCATCGGCACCAATGAAATGGCGTATTCTCTCAAAGGCCTTCACGAGCTTGAGAGTCGGGATGAACACTCTTTACACATCGTGCTTCTGCACACAGAGCAAACTCTCGTTGACGACCTGAGCGATTTTGACGTTGTCATCGGTTTCGACGGTGGCATCATGCGGACAGACGTGGTTGCCCAATGGGCTCGGATGAAAGGCAGGAAACCAATGCTGATCAGACTCATGACGACGTATTCGATCGAGCATATTGAGTTGTTCCTGCCAGACCACATGGATGAGTTGGAGCGAAAGAATGCTCTTATCATCGCCTTATACCAATCTAGGGGCTTGATTGGCAACGATGATCAGGGAGAGATGATTGACGGGCTGACTGCGCATTTCGCCAACCAAGTGATAGATCCAGAACCCAACTTCGGATGGGAGCCCGAGCCTATTCCGACCGCAGTTCTGGATTTTTATTCCGACAGCCAAGAAGAGAGTCAAATGCCACCGACCGCCGAGGAGTTGACATGTCGCAAGCGCAAAGCCGTAGGTTGTTTCTCTGGCATTGGACTTTAGTTACTAATCGGCAATGAAATCCTAGGATGATGGCCTTAAGGAGGTCACCAAGCGATTGCGGGTTAGCCCACCTCCTGGGAAGACCGGTAGCAGCATGGACGAGATAGTCCATGGCCACCTCAACCCGAATCCATCCCATGTGCATGTTCGAACAACGCAGGACCACCTCGACTCACTGAACAATAAGGTACTGAGTAACGGGATGAGAAAAAAAAATTTGGTGGCGCTTGACTGATCATTCTCTAGATTTCCGAGCTTGAGTTCCAGCTAGGAGAGAAGACGGCTTTAGAGCACAATCTCCGCAAGCACCTTACCAACGTCTCTAAAAGGGTCAAAAGCCATGAGAGGACTACGAATCAGATCCACGAGAAGCTCATGTCAGCAATTGAAGAACGGAGCAAGTACGAGGCCGAGCAGAAAAAGGCGAAGCAGAACGAGGAAAAAGCCTTGAAGAAATGCCAAGTATGGCAGACCAAGGCAGAAAACCTCGACCACGAACTCAAAAAAAAGACAGCGACCCTTCAGCAAGCCCTCATGGACGCCGGCACCGTTGCCGCGGACGTGTTCAAGGAAAAGACGGACGAGCTCGAGAAGTCCCTCTTAAAGATTGCAGAGCTCGAGAAGAAGCTCGAGAGCCGCGAAAACGAGCTCGAGTACGCCAGGGACGTGTACCAGACCGCGAATCAGGCCAAGAGCGAGCTCTCGAACGAGAACAAGACGCTCAAGGAACAAGTCGCTGAGTTGCACAAACAGGCCGCCGGAAGCCTTGCGCAGATTCAGAACACCAACGCCAACGAGCAGGTCAAGGAGATGAGGAAGCAAATCGTGGAGACTCAGACCATCATCAAGGACCGCGAGAAGGAGCTCACGCGCGTCGAGAAGGAGCTCAGGACGCTGAAAAACGGCCGCAGGGAAACGCGCCAACAAAGCGTTCCCCGGAGCCCGCGCCTCGGCATGATGAGCCCCCGAGCCCCGCGTGCCGCGGGAGGTTCTGCCAGTAGAGGAACCTCGCCCGTGCCATACGAGTCTTCGGGTAGTACCCCGGTTCCGGGCATGCAGTTCTTGCCGTCGAATAACCACAGGTTCAATCACCTTCGAGAGTGAAGCTGTCGACCTGTACGATGAGAGTGGTTGTTATATGAGATGCGAATAGGGCGAACTGGAAAGGGTGAGAGGGCATTTGCTACTGTTAGAGGGGTTCAACAGAGTTTGTGGTTTTGACGCATGATACCCCTTTGAGGAGGGACGGTTAGTGTACGTTTGCGTGGTCAACTGGCTATGTATGTACTTTGATCAGCTAGATTTCCTAATACGGAGAGCGAAAGAGAGAAAAAGAGAAGACAGAGAGCTCTTTGCACGGACACTATGTGCTCATGCGTTAGTGACATTCGATGTTCCTCGCGCGAAATTGATAAACTAGATGTACGGTAAGGCAGATTGCTTCTGCAGTCTGTCCGCAAAGAAGCAAGTCTGCCCACAATTGTTAAGGTGTCATTGCATCCAGTTCCCGACATCTCGGGACAGAGTCCCCTTGCCCTTCCCCACACATTTGGCTCAATTGCTTGGCTCTCAAGTCTCTCGAGATCTGTTTCGGTCGATCGGTCGGCGGCATTATAAAGACCATCTTGTGGTACATATGAGATTTTATCGTGGAGGAGGGCTGACGAGTGGTACATGGAACTTGATTGAAATCACAGGACCAGAGAAACTCCCTCCATTCTATCACTTTCGCAAGACAGACCTACGATGGCACACACACGCGCGCGCGCACACACATGCACACACACACATACACAGGCACACAGGACAGCAAGCTTGTTCTCTCTTAAGCAAGTTTGCTCTCCTTCCCCCAGCTTCTTTCCTCCCGGCGTAGAATATACAAGTGGGTTGTTTGTGGCCCTGGCCAGGTCCGCCTAGCCGCATCCAAGGACTTAGGTTCGTTTAGACTGTTACCCGGTGGTACCGAGTGCTCCTCGTCGCTGTGAGGATTTTAGTTCTTCTCCTCGGGGTAAATGTCCTCCTTGAGAGGGACGCCGAGCTCTTCCCTCAGGGGCTTGAGCTCCTCGAGGTACTGCTCGTACTGGCCCTTGTTCTCGACCTTGGCCTTGATGCCTGTATAGGTAAATAGAACGTCAGCAATTCCGTCTCTTTTTCCAATGATAATGGCGCATGGATGAGATTTAACCGCATGCGAAGGGTGTTTTTTTTCGGGGGTGCGGGAGATTTCAGGTGGGAAATAGCGTACCCTCGAAGATGCGGACGGCAGTAGCGAAATCGTTAACGCGGCGGGCGGCCTTGAGGGCGGCAGCGACGACGGCGGGGGAGGGTACCAAATCGTAGGCGAAGGCGTTGTTCAGGTTGCGCTGTGGGTTGTGCGCGCAAGAGTCAGCCTCGTGTTCCATCAGACCACTTTTGCCGAACTAGGCTCAGATTTCAAGGAATTTCGCAGGTTGGGTTGTCGGGGGCAGTAGCGTTTACCTGAAGCTCGAAAACATCCTGGACACCATCGAATTCCTTCTCGAATCTGGATTCAAAAGTCAGCAATGCCCAATGAGCAAGCGAGTTCAGTCGCTGAGGAGTCTCAATGGCTGGTTGGGCGGCGGTGTCATGATACTATTCGTTGGTTGGCGGTCGTGGACTGAATCCTTTCCGGCATCCCTATCTTCCCGCTCACTACCGTGCACAACCCCAACGACACCCCACGAAAGTTCCAACCGGCACACGACCCAAAGGCCGGATGGTATCCTGGATAAAATGGCTCACCTCGCGCTGAACTCCTCGAAGGTCTCCTCAGCGTGCTCGCCGGAGCGCAGGCGGGCGCTGGTGCTGAAGTTGCTGGCAGCAGGAACACCAGCGACGATGGTGGGCAGCAGGACGGCGGAGCGGGCCATCAAAGGCTGGCTGGAGCGGATGGGGTTCGCACGGAAGAAGGTCGTCGAGCCGCGAGCGGCGACACGGATAAGGGACGAGGTCGACATTTTTCGGCGGGCTGGTGATGTGGAAATCGGAGGGGAGAGGCGACCGAGAGGGCGGACGTGGGACTGTCGGGCGGGTTTGGTGTGACGTGGAGGAGGGTTTTTTTTTTTATTTTCTCCGGGCTCGCGAAGCTTTGGGCGGTTCGTCGGGACAGAGTCGGATGATGGCAGGTGTTGCTTTGGCAGGCACGAAAAAGGATTGGATGCTGCGAGATTTTGATTGAATGACTAAGCCACAACTGTTCCTTGGGAGCCGGAGCTGAGCTCCAGGCCGTGCGAATTGGGATTGCCTCCTCCAGGTGCCATGGAAGCAATGTGGAAAGGCACAGTTGATGCGCTAGGTCACACGGAGTGCCCATCATCAGGCCACTCTGGACGATTCTTCCCCAAATATGGTAATGGGTCAGACTTTATCGTGCTGCATCTCACTGGTCCCCAGGCAGCGAACCCTTGAGATCTGATACATTCTTGGGAAGACTCTTGGAGTCAAGGACGAGGTTTTCGGGTCATAAATAAATCACGCCGCTCCCCCATGTTTCTCAATGGCACCCTGTCCGGAATTGGAGGTTATTCAAGGTTCCGTCACACAAGGCTGACTGACAGGTTGCTGGTCGAGCTCTGAAATACCGCAGTAAGAATTGGGTAATGCGCCGGGTGAGAGGGTGGAAGGGATGACACGGAGCCGGACCGGCCCAAAATGCCGGGGATTGTGACGGCATCTAAACGTGACGATGAGATGGAATTGATTTGTATGCCCGGGCCAATTGGCCCCAGGCCGAGGCACAATTTTCTTGCGCGACCCTCTCTTCTACGCGTCCTCGAATCAATTGTATCGCAAGACCATGGCAACGTAGCCTAAACTCCCGAGATTGCAAGCTGCATCACGAGCTTCCAGGTACCAGGTACTTAACGGCCTACACGGTTGTTTTGGGGCTTGATTGAGTTGGCAGTGTGGATTGGGCCAGACCTGAACTGCTCGCCGGGGCCCTATCCAGCGCGAACCGCCATCCGTCAACGCCCCGAGACAGCCCTTAACGGTGTCTGCGTCATCCGCAGAGGCCACTGTAACGAAGAGTCTGCAGTACAGCTTCATGTCAAGCGCAGCCCCGCCGCCTAGCCTAGGTAAAGTGCCAAAGGAAGGCACCTTAGAGAAACTCATTACTGGAGGAAACCACCAGCAAGATCAGTTACGTGGGAACCCTTCTGATGGCAGTACCTTACTCACTTGGTAAGGTCGCCGGCTGTGCCTTGGAACCATAAAAAGTTGAACAAGGCCCCAAAATGAGCATTAAGCCAGGTACACGCTCCAATTGGCTGAGCTAGGGACTTTCAGCGAATCACATGCTGCACGATCAAATGAAGACCGCGAAAAAGCGCTGCCCGGCAGGTACAGGGTACCTGGTCCTTCTTGATAGGAATTTTCCCCTTTTGACAATCTCAACAACTTTTCGCATCTCCCGTCTCCTTGCCCGCCGACGGTCTCTCCGTCTCTCCTCTTCTTTTTCCTCATAAGTCAAATCCTCCCGTGTCCGTGGCGTCGTCCTGGTGTCCCCGTCCGATCCGTCCATCTCCATTCTCCAAGTCTCCAACTTGACCAAAAGGAGTCTCGTGGCGGGAAAGGAAGAGAGTGTTGCCATTGTCTTTTCTGTCTTCTAGCCCCCTTCTTCTGTCACTCCTTTAGAGCCTCCTGTCACCTTAGTGCTGCTACTGCAACCTAGGTACTGCGTATTGCTGCTTCCGCGCCTTGCGTCGCGTGCATTGCTAAAAAGACGACAAGCCTTCCACGTCCAACCACACTCTCCTCCCCCAAGCATCAGATTCCGCGTCTTCCGCGTCGAGTCCACAGGGCAACCCGCATCGAGACCCACGCCCCGAAAGTAGATATCTGCGCGCCTTTTCGCACCTACTTCAACCTTCCATCGTACTCTCCTTGGAGCTCGAAGATCAGCATCAGTCAAAATGGCGACTCAAGCCCCTTCGTCCTTCTATGAGCAGCTGCCGCTCCCCACCCTCGACCGCCCCTTCGGCATAGAATTATGGCCTCTTCTCGACAAGGTCTGGACTCCCATCGTTGGGTACCCTGTCAGCGAGTTCAGATTTGAGTCTGGCGTTACCCCAATGTCCACGATCAAGGAGGCCGGTATCTTCGTTGTCATCTACTACGCCATCATCTTTGGCGGCCGCGAGTGGATGCGCAACCGCGAGCCTTACAAGCTCAAGACCCTTTTCCTCATCCACAACTTTTTCCTCACCTTCATCAGCGCTGCTCTTCTGGCTCTCTACATCGAGCAGCTTCTGCCCACCGTTGTGCGCAAGGGAATCTTCTTCGCCATCTGCAACGGAGAGGGCGGTTGGACCCAGCCTCTTGTCGTTCTCTACTACGTGAGACTTCCTGCCGCCATTGACAATCTAGGCAGCTGGCTGACTTTCTCTCCCGCAGATGACCTACCTGACGAAGTACATGGAGCTGCTGGACACCGTGTTCCTGTTCCTCAAGAAGAAGCCCCTGAGTATGTGCGCGACCGAGACCCCAACTGTCTGAAACCACTTGCTAATCGACCTGTAGCTTTTCTTCACTGCTATCACCACGGCGCGACCGCTCTCCTCTGCTACACACAATTGATTGGCTCGACCGCTGTCTCATGGGTTCCCATTACCCTGAACCTCGGCGTTCACGTGGTTATGTACTGGTACTACTTCCAGAGCGCTCGTGGCGTTCGCATCTGGTGGAAGGAGTGGGTCACACGCTTCCAGATCATCCAGTTCATCATTGATCTCGGTATGTCTCCAAATGCTTCTAGACCTTGGCATCAAGTTGCAGTTCGGCTGACTCGTAACAGGCTTTGTTTACTTCGCCTCGTACACCTACTTCACCTCAACCTACTGGCCCTGGATGCCTAATGCTGGCCAATGCGCTGGTGAAGAGTTCGCTGCCTTCGCTGGTATCGGTATCCTCAGCTCCTACCTCGTGCTCTTCATCTCCTTCTATCTCGCGACCTACAAGAAGGGCGGCAAGTCGCAAACCCGCAAGTCTCTCCGCCGCATGAGCCAGGCTCCTCTTCCCGACCCGCACAATGTTGCCCAGGCCGTCGCCGGCCACTCCAACGGCAGCACCAAGGCTTCCGGGGCCAAGACGAACGGCTCCTCTACCCCTCGTTCCCGAAAGGCCTAGAAGCCCGGCATCTTCTGATGCCATCCACTGTGTGGAATGTACATATGCGGGACCGTTGAGGCCTTGAGAGAATTCTGCGCCGAATCTGTGCCGCTTACAACGTTTGGATTTGGGAATAACATCATTCTTGGCTTGTTGGCATAACAGCCTACACCCGCGTTACGAACGACCATTGGAGGGACATCGGCTCTTTTTCACAGCTGTGTATTACTGCATCATTTCCATCGCTTATAGCGAGGGACGCTTTTGAAACCAAAAAAGTTGAGACTAGGCTGTTGGTGAGCAGCAAATGGATCAGCAGTTGGGACGTGTATGACGATGAATCAATGGGAGGCTGACACGACGTTTGTATGTTTGCGTGCCTTTGGCGAACTAGGTGTTGGCTGGCTTTTGGTCGGTTGGGCATCATTGCAAAAGGGAGAAAAGGACCCTGGGGTGACCAGCGAGGGGCCACGCTGGCGACCCGGGAAGGGAACAAACTTAAAACATTTGTAATTTTCCTCGTGTTTCTTGTGTCATAGATGGAGCGCCCGTCGCCCCTGTTTGAAGGGCTGATTGCGCTTACTGATACTAATACTCTTTTGTCTCTACATGTGCTGCCAAACGCGTGCGTTTACTACATGACGTCCGTGACGTTGCCCAACCTAGAAGTTACGTGTACTTTCAGTTGTGATAGGATTTGAGGGACCGGCCCACAGGACCTCAGACCAAAGAATGATGGCATCATCAACGACGAGGGAGACTAGCTTCATTCAATTTAGGGAAATCGTGCCTCTGTGATGGCTTCCCCTTTTGGGGGTGTTTAAAGTTGGCATCGATATTTTATAGATTCCATCTATTGAACATCTTCGGGATCATTTGTCTAGGAGCAGAGAACATGATCCTGTTCTCGCCAGTACGAGGCTCTTTGGGCTTACTATAGATACGGCATTGCGCTGCAGCCTCGTGGCTGGGAGGAAGGGTGACTTAGTCTGGATGGGCAGAAGAAGACGGCCCAGTATCAACATGCGTGGAGATTGCAGCTTATTAGAGTTGGGTATCTCACGATAATTTGCCTAAGATATTGGAAAGGGGGAAGAGAAAAAAAAAGAGAAAAAAGGAAACAATGTCTAGCAGCAAGACCAACCGATGAGTTGATGGTGTCCTATTATAAAGAAGCCTCTCTAGCCGTTCGACGGTATATGCACCCAGTATAACGACATGAGTGGCGAAATGGGGTCGTACGTGTGGTCTGGGCTCATTGAAAGAGATGTAGTTCGAGAACGAACCACGGGGGTAAGAGCCGAGGTTCTCGAGTCTGTTCGCGGCGTCTCTCAGTGTCGCTCTACCGCCCTCGTACATGATTACTTCGTGGGGTAGATTTCCGAAACAGGCTGATGTGCAACTATGCCACCACTTTGAGCTTAACATCGGCGCGGTTGGATGGTTGACGATTGTGGTGTACAGCGCGCAACAAGAGCACGATAACAGCGTCAGCTCGTATCTCTGGAGGTATTAGCATCCAGGGTCTTGCATCTCTAATCGCCGAGCTTGCTCTCTTCTGCTTTCTTGAATAGTCGCTTGTAATCTGTGGGAATGAAGAGACGAATCTAGGTAGTGACAACATCGCTCACAAGCTCAGAGCCGCCGAGGGCATACAAGCTCTCATTATCACCAATGATCCCTGGGCGTAGAATCGAAAACGTAGGTAACAGAGATGAGATGGTGATCAGCATCCAATGAATTGGATCCAAGAAGAAAATTTCCATGGTCGGAGGTCGCTCCTTGGACTTATGTCTAGTGATCGAGCTAGGGAGAAATGAATCCCCGTCTCACTTATCCTACTAGAAAGATGGGTGTGTCTGTGTCTTTTATGATGCTTTGGTATGTATGTTTTGATATCTGTTCATGGTCATAGTAGATATCTAAAAACAAGTAGTATAGTCGATAATCTGAGTCTACATGATATAGTAAACAACGAGTTGGCGGTTCTGCCAAAAGAATGTTTACAACCGCATGCATGCCTCTTGATCCTGGTGAGTACTAGGTTACAAGAATCAAGGATTGCTCTAACACATATGACTCTCAAAAGGCAGTGTTCTCAGTAAATCTGACACAGAACTCATAGGTCACTAGACTAGATTACAGACTGCTCATGCGGTCTGGATAAGTCCACATCGTTAATCCGATGTCTTAATTTACCAAAAAGTCAAAGATGGAGACAACTAGTCACATCAAGTTGACGATAGGTACGGCAGACCCCGGGTTATTCATAAAGGGGATATTGGTGAGCCGAAAACATCTTCGCGCTTCATATTCTGTGTATTTGAAAGAATATCCATTGCAGGACCAGTAGACATTACTCTGTTCTGCCAGCAACGTGGTGAGTGTACGAGGTAAGACAGGCTTCTGTCCACATAGGTTTTCGTTTTGTGCCCACTTCATGCGAGCCCCCCCCCCCCCCCCCCCCCCCCAAAAAAAAGCGGCGCCCAGTTTCTGCGTTGCGCGCCAAACAATCCTCTTACTCGTTTGTTATTAGTCAACATCATGGCTAGAGAATCTGGAGGGCTTTAAGCTCCAACACCCATCAAAGGTCAATATACTCATTCTTGACGATGTCTCGGGCTAGACTCCTCTCTATCTCATCTCTTCTATCGTCCTCTCATCCAAGCTAAGGAAATATTGGTAATTAGACTCACGCACTTCTTTCTTTCTCTTTCCTCTTTATTATCGCGCAGTCATGTAGTTGAGGCTATTCTGAGCTCGTGGAATAAATTAGGACTTGGATCAGTGTGGTTGATTTTCTTGAAATCTTGGTTACACACTGTTTTTTGCAGAGCTGAAGCATTATCTTGGTATTTTGTCATCAAACTATGAGAGGATGATGCAGCAATAATGACCACAGTAATTCAAGACGGACGTGAATGCTTGCTATGGCTGAAGAAGACGATATCAACCTCGTAGGCCACGCACTAGCACATGGTGAGTTCCAGAGTAGCGTCGTACGACGATAGATGCATAGGACGTCTCTACAACGGAAGCTGAGTAACAGCCAAGCTCACGCCATGATCAAAAAACATCGCTATAGAAGCTATACACACTACTGCCTAATGCCGTGCTCTAGAGTCATTTACAACGCCTCAGGCCATGCGGACTGAAGCGATTTGACCCGAATCAGGAGAGATACAGTATAGCCCGAGAAACTTATCGCAAGTTAGATGATCAACGTTTGCAAAGAAGACCTTAAAACCGCCAGCACGTAAATCAACACGCATTGGTCAGCGTTGATTGAGGTTAACATACGTCAACGGGTATTTCTTCGTCCACAAACCGCATCCAGGGGCACACCAGCAGGCGGGCCGCCAACCTTTCACCTTGTCCGAGCCGGCCTTGAACATACAACCGAGACGACAGTGGGCACCCATAATTTCACGGAACTTTACCGTAGCCAGCACGGGCAAGCCTTCACGGGAGGTCTGACTCTCCCGTCTCCGAGAGACCGAAACTACGGGACACATCTGAGAAAACTTCCCTGCCAGCTGCCGATGCCCAACCTCGTCCTAATCCACACCAGCGGAGTTCCGCCCGCAAATCTCCCTTCTGTACTAAGCTTCTCAGACCCGCCTTCGCTTTTCTTCTTCAGCAGCGGCCGTCGTTTTAGCCATAGCACTGAGACGGACAATGTCCCCGCGACGAAGCCCTCGGGACGTTGTGCTGCAAGATGCCGAGCCATTGAGGTTTTCATATGCGGAGGCTCTCACATCCCTTTAGGGGTGTCAGTGTTGAAAGGCAAGAGAGTGACGGAGAAACCAACGGCAGCTTACATCTCGTCGCGCTTGCCCCTGCTAGCTTGAAGCCTGACTGCATGTCCTACTATTCTACAAGGCCACATCACAAGAGTTGGTTTTGGTCGAAGGCATGTATGGTCCAGGCCAAAACAAAACAAAGCGAAACAAAACAAAACAACCACAGTCATAGTCACATTCGCAGGCCAAAGCACCAATGCCCTACTACAGAGTACGTTCCATGTTGCGTATATTAAACCTCCGATATCCCTTCAGTCAAAAAAGCAAGGCAGCTGCCAAAGGCCATGCGCAAGTTGGTGTTCTTTCCGGCACATGTCTAACCCTCATATATTGTCTGTCAACCCTTGTCAGACCCTGCATGCAGCTTGGCGTATAGGCTTTGGGGGGGGGGGGGGATAATCGTCTCGGCTGACACGGGCCGAACCACGCTCCAGACCCGTCGACTGAAGGAAACATACGCACTCTGTCGTAAGTCGAAGCAGGGTAATTCATGGTGGTTTGGGGGACGATCTTCGTCCACTTTCCTTCCAGTTCCCGGGAGGAACACATCTAGGCCGCGGCATTCTCTGGGGGAAAACCAGCGGTTGGGATGGGAGGTATGATGATGGTAATGTGAGCAGATAAGCGACGTCACGGTGCATTTGCACCCAACCATCACACGTTTCTTCCCCGAACTGAAAAAAACACCCGCAAAGAATCACTGGGAAAAGGGCACTGTGTCACAAAAGTACACGGGTTGTGTGTGTGTGTGTGTGTGTGTGTGTGACTGTGACGGAACGGACAGGCGCGGCGAAGATGTGCCCAGGTTGAAGTTCAAGAGAAGCAACCTAAAACCGCGGCTGGGGAGAGACAGCGGAAAGGTTGGAAGGAAGGCTTGTGCAGCAGGGTGCTGGCGAAACGTAATGTCTCTGGTCTTGTCTTGCCGTCATCAAAAACTCCGTTTGGCGGGAGAAAACGATCAGGAAAAAGTTTAGTAACTAACTTACCCAACGGGCCCGTGGCCACATCCAAACATGGTGTTTACTTGTTGTGAATGACATCGAAGGTGGATCTTGATGGAATCTTTAGCCTTTAGCTTGTTTCCCGTGCATTTGACTTTTGTTCCTCCTCCTCCTCCACCTCTCAAGCCAACGAATTCCTTGGTGGTTGGTGGTTGGTGGGTGGTGGGGTTGAGATGCAGGGATGATGTCATCCTTTTCCTTCCGATATTTTTCTTCTTCCGTTGCGTCTCTTGAATGGGGTCATCCCTTCGGGCACGGTGCGGTGCCGGCTAAGGCAGGGATGGGGAGGGAAAATTTGCGGAGGCGGAGACGGCAGCGGAGAAAGCTGCTGCTGCTACCCCACTGACCCGACCGCCGTGAATGCTGGGCACCGAGTGGAGAACTTCTCCGTTTCAGACTAACGAGCATGAACGACAACGGGGGTTTCGTAGAATGTTCCGAGAAGGGGTCCTGGTTCATGTCATTGCTGGAACAGTGCATTGCGATGTTGCCACGACTGAGTCGTCCCAGTGCCGGTGATGGTCTTCGGGTCGACGCGACGAGTGCAATGCCCTGGGTTGGATTACAACGGCGTGACAAGTTTCGCTCCGTTTCAGCGCGCGTGAAGATGGTAGAGAGGGCTGACAACCTTGGCCCTGAAGTTGTTTGAGACACACACGTAAGAAATATGACCGTCATGCCATTGATGGCAGATTGCAACGTTGGCGACCCTCCGTGTTGCGAAAACTGAATGTAGGCGCCATGGCTGAGAAGGAATCCGACGCTGAATCCCGCAAAGGCTATTATGACCCCCATCGCTGAATCATGACCCCTCTGGACACATCCAATAAAGGTGGTGTTTTCTGCTCGACCCTACTTCGATACCCATCGAACGCTGTCGATGGTAACCTTGTTCGAGGTCGACATACATCAAAGACAGTGCCTGAGAACGCAGGCTTATCCCGCCGCCTCAAGACCAAGTGCGATCTCCTGCAACAAGCGTAGTTGCTGAAAGATAAGTCGGGCTGTGCGAGTGCAAGAAACAACCTCAGGGGACTGACTAATCCACGACTATTCTTATAACGTACGTGCATGCCAATGTCTTGACGGCTGGGCGTATACACACCTCCAGACAACGGTGAGAGGCGTCATCTTCAATGATACATGTCGTGGTGGAGGTGTTTCCTTAACTTTGAAGGAACAGAACATCTCCACAACCCCATTATAGAATGACTTTAGAATGACTTTCGACAGACGGGGAAATTGAAGACATGTTGTTGGATCCTTCCCACCTGAATGAGGAATCTAAGCCACTGCCGTGGGCGCTAGGCAGACAATATGACATGTCGGCCTGAGAGTACCTAACTCCAGTTGCCCGGGGGGTAAGCGAGGATAGCAACGCGCGGAGACGAAAGCAGCGAACCGTCGCTTTCAGGGCTCATGCTCGCATAGCCACAACCTCGGATCCAAGGACAGCTGACATCCAAATTTGCAAAGCTTGCATGCAGCAAGCATCCGAACGATGAAGACAAAGGTTGGAGTTGGCCAGAATAAGGAAAAGGCCTGATAGCGTGCTATGCCTCATTCAGCCGCACACATCGGCAAAAAGCCTTGCTATTTGAACTCGTAGAAGTATCCGCATGGGCATGGTCGCGTCGGGAATGTCGTTCTTAGGGGACGACGGCCCCACATTATTCATCACCGGCTCCGAGAGGCTTCTCCGAAGACGTGCTGCTGAATCCCATGATCTTCTGCGTAGCTTATCAGGCGTGCACGCCCCAGCCGTGAAAGTCCAAGTGGCTTTCGGCTCAGATCGATACCGTACTATTCTGACCTTTGATTGTGACGACGCTTTTTCGCCGCCGAAGCGACCCCGTAGTAAGTCGCGTTGCACATATCACAGTTGCGATACACGGTCGGTAGCGCTCGCCTGAGCGAGCCACGTAAGGCTGGTCGAGGAATAGCATCTCAACCTAGGCATAGGGCGAAGATGGGATGCGGTTGCAAACAGGGGCTGTCTTTGCCGTTCCCCCAACAGATGTACTGTTTCCTCCCTGGGCCACACGTTGCGAGAAGCGTGTCATTCTCCGGATCCCGCGTTGATCATACAAAGCCGAGCGCGGTGGTCGGGCTCGGCGGCTCGCAGGCGGTACGCCTGGCTGTAGCGAGGGGCGTTTGCCATGCGTTGCGTGCCCTTGGGAAGAAAGCATTCGGAGGGAACCTGTTGTCGGGCACACTATTCCTGCATGTACTTTGTGCCGGTGGGCGACGAAAGAATACGCTCCGCCTGCCGATCGTCGGACGCTGACACTGTGGAGGCCGGCTTCTCAGCGCTCATCATCATTGACAGCGAACATCTCCCCCCGCCGAGCGCCGCAAACGCGGGCCGTTTGGCACGAGGGTAGAAGAAAGGCTTTGTTGAGACGGAACGCCGTGTCTCAGACAGTCTGCGGAAGCCAACGTCCTCGCCCCCTTAGACAATAAAGCACTCAGTTTTCCCGAGTTCAGTGGCCTTCGACGCGTTCCATGCCTTCTCCCTTCTCCATTCTATCCTTTTTCTCTCCTCCTGCCATTCCATCACGATACTTGACGGTAAAAATTGTGAAGCGGAGGACCTGGGTGAGTCGTGACAATTTGAAGAGCTTGGGCCGACCAGCGCCACACCGCAAGTGGGCTAGCATCACCTTGCCTACGTGCTGGCGCGCTGGCATCTCTGTGGCTGGAATTCGAGGCTGTCGTGATGTTGACCGCTGCGTGGCCCATTAGACGTCGAACTAAATTAAGCGGCAGAAGGTGGTCCGTGATCTCCAGCGAAATGCGATTGTGGGTTTTGCAAATCTAAGGTGGACTGGCTATGTCGGCCACAATGCCCACTCGAGCCACTTCTAGTGGGTGGTGGGAGTGGGCATCTAGTCTTACTGTGAGGGACTCGAGACAATAATGCAACCTAACGAGTCTGTTTGGCGGGTATTCGAAGGACACCTCACGCCAGAAACGGCCAGATGCCGGCGAGGGCGGCAAATGGAAGTTGAGGGTGCCCCCGACTCCGAGAGACAGTTGGAGCTGAAGGGAGGCCCTTCTGTCGAAGGAATGGAAGAAAAAGAATATTCGGAGGCAAGGGGCTTCTCCCAGCAAGCGAGCTCGTCAACCGGCAAACCCACCGTTGCCCATGCTCGGAAATGGCCCGTTCGGTGTTGTTGAGCCGCGCCATTTGAACAATGGCTTTGGTGCTGGAATTCATCGCATCTTTCGAGACCCCACCCGGGGGTTCCCATTCTAAATTACCCTCTGCCGGTGAGACTTGTCGACGACTCGTCCGCCAAGCGCAACTATGGGCTTTGCACTTCGTATTACATCGTATATGGCCCTCCGCTGCTGCAAACATATTTCCACCGCCCCAGAGTAGCACAATCGCAGCAACAATGCCTTTTGGAAGAGGTAAACTGCTTGCAGGTGTTGCGGACAGTGTCGGACGCGGTATGGCGTTGTATCTGTACGGCTGCGGGCATGCGGCGTACGGGTGCCCATCGCCGTGCTCCGATCTTCGTCCGGGTCACGTCTCGTCTGCCAGAGACACTCTTCTCATGTAGCAATCTCGAAACGAATCGCCATGCGGCTGCAAGGCTCTGCTTTGGCATAATGAAGCACTCAGGACGTCAAAAGCGTTTGGGTTGGGGCCATGCCAGGAAGTCAGATAAGCTTGTCTCGTGTCTGGAGGCTTGTGTTTGTGCGTTTGCGCATCCCCAAGCTTTGAATAACAGCTCCCGTCCAGTGACTGGCCTCAGGACACACAGACACGACATCTTGAGCGAATGGCCGTCCGCCAGTCTTGACGTTGTCTGTCGCAGCACATCAGACGAACGACAGGGGCTGCCCGCTCTCGGGGTTGTGAATGGTCCAAACTCTGGAAATCGGCACCGTATCGACGAAACATAAGAAAAGCGGCGACCTTGACCCTTAAGTTCATCGGTACCCAGCGAGTTTTAGATTGTTTCTCAGACCGGGCAAGGTGCCTGCAGGGAGCGAAGAAACACCTCTTCCGTCGCCTTCAACGAATGCAAGGGCAAGCCTGTACAGCTTCGCAACTCCCCAAGGGCCATGCTGTTGGCCCGTCGCCTGTCCCCGCCAAAAAGCATACAGCCGAGCCGGGGCGAACTGAGTTGCGATGGCCCGACGAGGCAAGATTCAAAAGTCGGTCTGGCGTCCAGTAATTTAACGCGTAAGAGGGAGGAAAAAAGAAAAGTAGTTTGTTCGTCCAGCATGCTGGGGATATGGCGGATGAGAAGAATTAGCAGTGGCTGTCAAAACCCCATGTCCAAGATTTGATTCGTGCATCCCATTGTCCCTCTGCCGAGCCAACGTGGTGTCACTTCGACGATGCAACACTCTCTCCTGCTAGAACGTCGTCCAGTGAAACGTCGACAGTGTTCTTGAGTCCTGGTGACGCACAACATGAAGCCCTTCCCGTTTCCCACACTTGCATCGACATCGCTGCACGGTGCGCAGGTACCGGGCCACATTGCGGCCACAGAATTGCTTGGGTGCACAAAACAAGCGGTTTCTCGAGCACGATGACTCCATGCAGTTTCCATCAACTTCATTGTGTTTCGAGGCCACATGATGTTGCGAAGGCGGCCAAGCATTGTCAACATGGGCGAGGGGCAAGTCCATAGAACATACAGCAGGGTCGACTTGCCGCTAGACAACTCTGGTATGAGCTATCGTAGCATTTCGTCCTTGTCCTCCACCTCGCCCCTTCATGCCAGCGAACAAAGATTGATTGTGTCCGATACGATATCTCTTGTCGCCGTCGCCCTCATTCAATCGCAGCGCCTAGCCCCAGCGCTTCCGGAATTCCCAGAGTTCGGTGTGGCCGTAACCCATGGGCTTGCCCTGGGCGGCCACGACCAAGTCTACTCAGTTGATCGGGCCACGGGTTCGCGATGGTTTTCATTTCTGGGATGCGCACTTGCATGTATCAAATGGCTGACAAGTGCGGAGGGTCTCGGCCAGGTGGCCCCCGAGATCGAAGCTCGCTCCCTGCCCTGCAGAGTATGGAGTTCGGCAACAACGTCGATGAGCCAAAAGTTTACCATTTGAGTCCAGCAAAGTGTTGGTGCTGTCCGAAATTTTCTCCCATCTACGGCTGAAATGGCCTTTCCCTCCCTTACAATTCCAAACGGGAGCACGACCGTCCGTCGGGTCGCATGATATCGCTAGATGTTCTCATGCGGGCGAGAAATCTAACGCAGAAAAATCGAGCTTCGTTAGACTGCGGCAACCGTTTCTGGTGGTCCGACACAGGGCGGTTGACGGCGGCCACTAAGACGGTAAAGGGGCGTCGGGCCCAATCAGCGGCCTAGTGGCCCTACCGAGGCCGAGATGCCTCCAATCAAGCAGCGGGAGTCGGAGACGCAGACGCTTGCATTCTTGTCGTCCCTCTGGATTCACATTCACTGCTTTCTCGACTTGTCCTTGGTCCGCGTCAGCCTTCAGGTGTGTCCAAAGCCTTTTCTCATTGGATACAGAGTAGACAGATAACCCCTGCCACCGCCTCGTCTGTTGGTGTGGAGTTCGCTGTTGTCGCCGTGGGTGTGACCAACCACCCCGGTGTCCCATGAACGGCAAGCTGTGGAGTTTTGGCGCTGGGAGACGTCGACAAGCAGGGGAAACGAACGAGGCTCGTAGTGGATGATGAAGAAATCTCAGTTGGCGGTCAATGTCAACATACCTGGGCATGGCTATGAAAGAGTGATCCTGCTACTGGCTGGTCATTGGTAAAGTCGGAGAGCACAGTCAGAGCCTGCCACCCGAAGCCATTGGAGGTGAGATGCACCGTCCCAATGGTTGGCCAGATGACTGGCGGGCTGAAGAGTGCCGACAAACTTTCCACACTCGTTCCCCCCTCCAATCCAGGACGAACGAAGACACACCACCATCGAGGAGTTTGGGAATGCCGCTCCCACACCTCCGGGTTTTGTCGCTTTCGTCTCTCATCGGTCTCATACCCTCGTGCGCAAACTCAGAGGATGTAGCATGTTGTGGTGGCTTAACGCGCCATCATCCACGGAGGTGGTGCTCTGTAGAGAGCAGACCGTGTATTGGTTCCCGGGACGAGGCCGAATCTCAACGCCACATGGACGACATGGCAAAGTGCTGCTGTTGTTGACATCTTCTACTTGAAACGGCACACTTCAAGAGGCAATCCTCAGAGGCAATCGCATGGTCCGTCGACACACACAAGATGGCCAAGGCTCGGAGGCGCGCTCCTGGCGTTGAGGACGTAGTAGCGTGTGGAGCCGTAGATTATGTAGTATTGATGAAGGGGCGTTGTGTGAGGTGTGTAAAGTAGTGGATGTGAACGCTTATGGGGTGGATGGTGTAAGAGTGTGCGTGTATGTGTGTGTGTGGTGTGTGGTGGGATTAGCCAGCCCATGAGAGAGACAGAAAAAAAGAGGGCGTGTGGGTGGTGTCTAGGTATCTGGCGATGGGACATCATTGTGCTCGACGTATCCGTAAAGTTTTCTTTTTGCTGGTGGCACCCCCGTGTTCAGGCAGGAGGGGACCGAAGCCCCTACCCCCTTCCAGCCGTGTCAGCTGGAATTCGACACACTGTGATCCCTGTACCCTTGGGACCCGCTTCAGAATTTGACTTGACCAGGATCGGGATTAGGGCAGGGATTAGCCAGCCAGGAGTAGGACTGGGAGCAGGGAAAGCGTGCGCCAGAGCCAGGTGCAAGTGCGAAGTGTGCAGGAGCAGAGAGTGTAAAGTGGGATGCTCCTGATGGTCTGTCCGCCTGTCTGTCTGTACCTTTATCTGGAGGCGTGCAGTTGGCATCTGTGCAGAAATGGCCCCAGCACCCAGCACTCGACTCCCCTTGCGTCCTATTTACACAAACGGAGCCCCCATGTCCCCATGCGAACCACCACGCCCAGTAGGTATCCATACGCAAGACAAGCCAGCAGACCGACTTGTCCATTAAAATATCTTCGCCTACCCTCCTACTCCTGTGCCTGTCTTTTCTTGCGCTTTTCCCTCCCTTCCTCTAAGACATTCTCAACCAAGTCCGTCTATAACATCCACAATCTGCAGTAGAGTCTGGTCACTTACACCACGCTGCACAGTTCCAAAACCATCTCTGCTGTAGATCAGCTACTCTACCGGCCTGAACCCGCCCAGTTTAGATTCCTCGAGGGACATCAACAACATCGTCACCTTCGCACATCATGTCTCTGGCCGGCCAGGCTATGCCCGTCATGGAGTCGGTACATTCCAGCCGGGAAAAGGTCGCTACCGAGCAGAAGGATCAGCAACAGGCGCAAAGGACCTCTTATAGAGATTCGCTCCCGAACACACCACGACCTCCCGTCTACAACGAGGACGCCTACAGCGCGAACGAGAACGACAAGATGTACGGCGAATACTACGATCATATGGCGGGCACTTCTCCCAGGAAGGCCCAACCCCAACAAGCAGTACCCGCTTTACCCGCCAAAAGTTCTCTGAGAGCTTCCAGACTCCTCGATGGCATGGCACTCAAGATCATTACCAACCAACCCAGTTCCGCACAAGTTCCTCAGGAGGTATATCTCTCCTCCGAAGAGGAGGCGTCGTCCTCTGCCGACGAGTTCTCAGACTACGGCTACGATTCGGACACGGAAGAATCAGCAGACTCGCCGGTTAGGAAGAAGAGCCTCGAGGATACCGCCCGTGTCGTGTCTGTTGTGTACGCCGGCAAGCCGTCAATTATTGATCTCCCCTCCACCAGAAGATCCGCTTCTCCCGAGTCGATCGAATCTCGACCGTACAGCAGGCCACCTAGCAGACCTACTAGTCGCATGGTCATGTCTTCCACAGCTCCAGCGTTGAGAAGGATGTCCACGTCTTCCACAAGCGCCTCTTCATCCTCTCCCGTTCTTCACCCGCCCAGATCTAGCAGCATGATGATCACCAGCAGCATGCTGCCCAAGAAGCGCCCTTCTTTTCTTAACACCGACCCATGTGCCACACCGACCTACGAGCAGAGGGCTGAGGGGGAGCAACGCGTTGAAGAGGTCGAGCGCCCTGAGAGGCCCAGAACCCCCACGTCCGCCCTCTTCAGGAGGACACTAAGCATTGTGCGGAAGCGCAGCCGACCTCAGCTGCGAGATCTGGCCGCCAACAATTCTTCGCGTGACCGTTTGTCTTCCTCGTCAATGCAGAATCTTCCCCTCAATGCCAACTCGGATATCACCTACATCAAAGAGGAGTCTGAGCCGTCGGTCAAGACCCCCAGCAGCCCGTGGCCTGCGGTCAGCTACCATGAGATTATGCGAGCGGCCAAGAAGAACGCGCAGGTTGCGCAGCCCCCAACACCCTCAATCCCGAGTGTTGAGTCCCCTGTGTCACCGGCAGGCAACACGAGGAGTCGTATACTCAGCGGCTTTACAAACAGGAGAAAGAGCATCAAGCTCGGCTAGGTACCATACTCCAACAAAAACAAAAAGACCACAAAACACCCAAAAGAGAAACCCACACATGGCAGGACTTCTTACTTTCAACATTTTGCAATTGGGCTGGGGGATTGCTTTGCATGCACGGCGCAACAACGGGGACAGGAACATCACGGCGTTTGAAACTAACCCTCGGCTACGCGCCCAAGAGGGATCACTGGGACCGGCCATCACTCTGTTCTACAGACCGGCGACAGGTTACGACGGAACGAATTTCTTTGGGCGTATAAACGAGTTTAGTAATGTGTAAAGGAGCCAGCGTAAGAGGCGGAAGGCAACGGAAGCAGACGCACGCACGAAAGCCACAGACACAGTGGATTGTGGTGGCATGTACCAAAGTAGTGGCACAGTCAAGACTGAGACCACACCGCGGCCGAGTCGGGCCCGGCGAGACGTTAGGGGCGTGGCCTCATAGACAGCATCAATGATACCAAACATGGTCTATTTGTTCCACCATTGGCATTTCTCTCACTTTCGTGAACTCTGTAGTTGGTTCGCCTCTATCCATGCCCATTACCGGCGACCAAGAACGTTGCATCTAGGCCCGTCAGAAGCTCAGTCCTCGGTTTCGGCCGTGGCCAAGAAGAAGGCGAGTTGCGATAAGGGGTATAGCTGCCAAAAGTGGCCCAAGTTAGGGGCGCGTCAAGCGGCAGAGAAGTAAAAAGGTCCATAGATTAGCGTGAGAGCCCTTGCCGCCTGCTATATTCAAAAGGTTAAGGGGTTGCAAGGTAACCCCCAACAAGGCAATTCCTTATTAACCAACGGTGCGCGCACATATCCTTCGTTGCGAACGCTGTGGTATATGCCGACTTCATCAATTCTGGCTTGCAGAGCGTCCGTTCCGCCCCCCTTCATTGTCGACGTTTTTGGACCCTGGCATCTCTATTCTTGAAAATTTGGGGAAGGGGGCGAAAACACATTCCGTCGTCCGGCAAGTATGTCTCCCGCCGTCTATATGCGTGTTCAACGCCCTATCACCTCTGCCTTGGTTATAGTGCGGCTGGAATGCGACGAACGTGACATTTGTCTGTGCCCTCTCCCTCTCGGCAAGGTTTATTTAGGTCGGCCCCTAATGCCCCCCCGGGGCCCGGTGCCCCTCATCATGTATATTGCGTATGCGTGCGTATATTTTTGGCTAAAAAAGGCAGACCTCAAAAAGACATCGCCCAACAAAAAAAGAAATTTGAGAGAGAAAGAGGGAGGGCGGGAAGGAAACGAAGCGAACCCTCCACTTGACGAGGCTTTTGGAAAGACGAAGTCGGCGATGTATGGGCCTACGGGCCCCATCGCCAGGGATGTACCTAGGTGCTAAATAAAAATTCATGAGGCTGTTTACACGTAGTCGCTTCCGTTGTGGCTCCTTGATGACGGGTACGTAAGCGGGGTCCCCCATCCCGTCCATCGTTATGACCTTGTTCTTAATTACCTGAGGTAAGTGGGAGAAGACCGGAAACGGACGTCGCTTGGTCTTCAGTTGATTCTATCTTTGTGTGTATGTGTTCGTTTCTTTGCCTCTTCGCTTGATTATGACAAATTCGGCCAAAGACCAAGAAAAGACCCGGTAGAGAGAGGCACCGGGGGAGGAGGGAAAATCACCCGCCATGATCGTCGTCGCTGCGCAATGCAGGAACACGTTGACATACCTATCCGCCTTGAACATTAAACTTGGATGTTGAAGAAGTCCCACCCCCCCAACATCACTTACCCTTCACCCGCGCCAAGCGCTCTTTGATTTGGTTGCCGCAGCTGCTGCAGAATTTATGGGGTCATTTGCTGCAACTGATGCAAGTGGCTTACCTGTCACGTTTTGTCGAATAGTTATTTTCTTTTCTCCCCCAAGTGACTTACAGTAAAGAGAGCATCACCTGAGTTTCTTTAGCCCGCGAAGCGCGAAGCGTGCCCCATACCCGAGGAAGGGAGGGTGAGATCCCTTGGAGCCGAGCTGAAAGAAATGTTTCTCTAAGAACATCACCAACATTGTCGTGTGTGGCAGGACAACCTGGGACTATGTTAATTGGGCATGGCAGGTCTAAGAGTCCAGACTGTTCAGGTCCTTGATCGCTTTCATCACCTGGCCCCAAGGGAGAATGCTACCCGAGGAAACACAGGCACACCGACAATTGGGACTTCAGCCTGAAGGGGGAGGGGGAAGGGGGTTTCCCTCGCATCCCACCGCCTTGGAATTGGGCCGCGATCATGCGCCAGCGCTTCAAGGAAGATGCACTGAACCAACAGAATACGAACTACCTAGGACAGGGAACGCCAATAGCCGTCTTTCTCTTGTTCCGTCGCTGTTCACGTCTTCGCAAGCTCATCAGCAGCAACGACGCAAGCTCGACGAGCCCCCGATCCCGGAAATCAATCGTGCGTACGTGCTTACTACCTACTACCTTACACCGAAATTCGATTGGGTGCAACTCTCCCACGCCCCCATTGGCGTGGGGGCTTCGAAGCAATTTGAACTGAACGCGCCTATGGCTTTGTTGCTCCGCGGTCACTTTTACTCTGTACCTCTGGTCTCAATTCTCGAATTAAAGAACGGGTGGGTCTAGGCAGTCAAGGAGACCTTTGACAACCAGCTTTCGAGGGGCCTGGCGACCTCCGCGGTCGTGAACGAAACCCGGAATAACCCTGAAGGATGATGGTATATTGCTTAGCAGCCGGGAATTCTTCGCGACGCCCCGGCCGGAGTTCCTAGGCCCGCGGACCGCATCCTCTATTTATCTTTGATGTAGGCGGCGGCCGAGACGGCCGCGTCCAAGGTAGGCAGCTTTGGGCTGATGGGTTTCTCTCCACTTTCACTATAGATATTCCTGCACTGTCTGGTTAAAGTACATGTTTCAGAGAGTAAGTTAGATCTTTATATAATATTCGAAAAAAGTTTGAGTGTTTATAAACGTGGTTTATTCAAGACAAACGGCTCCAATATGGACTTTGGCGGCGTGTCTCAATTTTTTTTTGTTTTTTTTTTTTTTTTTGATAAAAATAATTATTATTTGAATTTCGAAGTGGGACAATCTCACAGACACAAAAAGAGGCATCTCTCGGACGGGACCGGCAACGGTATGAATGCGCAGAGAGGTTGCAGGATTCATGTCCGTCTAGGACAAACGAATCGTGAAAGCGGATTGGGCTGGTTTGTTTGAGAAATGTTGGTCCGAGTCGGAACTTGGTGTGGGATGTCAGCAAAAGTCGTGCGACGTTGATCTCTATTGGTCCGTCGGCGTCCGGTAGTTGAACGGCTTACTACGGCGCACGCGGTGTGGTGTGTGGTGTCACGAACATCACGGCGATGACGTTGGACACAATCTCACCCGGAAAGCAACGACAGAGAGACAGGGCACAGGGGAGAAAAAATAGGTTGCGTGCATCAACAAACCTGCCCCTGTAAACGTACCCGTCGGAGTGCCGCATTAGCCTACCGTACTGCCGAACAGACACACAGAACTTCACACACACACACACCCCGCCATGTGCTCGGACAACGCCGGAGGTGGTCAAGATCTGCCATTGGCCACTCCCATGTTACGCAGTCAGACACGTGCACCGTTTGGCAGTTGCAAACGCACAAATTTTACGACAAGGAATTCCACGTTGACGCGTCTCTCTCCCTTTCTCGGTTTACCGCGGTAGCGATTGTTGGTAGACGCACGCGCGCGCAACGCATTCATGGGGTCTCCAGGAATAAATCTGCCGGCTTCGACAATTGGGGAATGGATGTACAGCGTTATGTTGTGTAAAATGACCGGGCGATGTGTGATTGTAGTACGTTGAGAACCGCAGGGACGATACCGGGTGCGGAGATACGGACGGCGGGTTTCGTCGATAATGGTTTCTTGGAATTCTTCTCTCGAGTACGAAACTTTGATCGATTCCAAGTATAGACCAACCAGTACTCAATCCCGTCGACTGTTTTGCGGGGCGAAGCGCGTTGTCGATATCAAGCCCATGACCATGATTGGCCACTAGGGGCTCTGCTGAGCTGAAGCAGCGGTAGGCTGCATAGCTGAGTCGAGTGGATTGCGGTTTTAAGCTTTACCTACCTAGAGTGGCCAAGACGAACATCTATCTCAAACACCTCACCATCTTTCTTTAGAACGACAGCAATCTATCAATTGCCATGAACCCCGATACATTTCACTTTATAAAGTTCAAGATTCGTCCAGGTGAGAGAGGCTCGGCGATGATTGACTTGGCGAAAACTAAAAAAGAACCATGACCATCATCAGGTCACCACATTTCGGGCCCACGCGGCTGCTGCTGCTTCCTGGATTTCCACTCGGCTTTCCCGCAATTTTAACTACAGTGCACACTATTCCTAGCGTCAGGGTTCATCTGTCGTAATCGAGCCCGCGGACAATGTGAATCTCTCTCTCTCCCTCTCTCTCCCTCTCACTTTCTTTGCCCTCAGCCTTAGTACCTGCTGCGCGTGGAGGGGAGCGGGTTTCGTGATCACCCGATTCCCAAAGTAGTTAGAAGGGAGACTAGAAAGAGAACCCCGTGCGAACCGGTCCGTGAGCTTCTAATCTCATCTGCTCATTTAATGTTGAATTATGTTTGTCGACCTTCAGCACTAGCACATATTGCGATTGCGATTTAGTGCGAGCCATCGGAAATCCGAGGCTAGGTTTGCCAAAGTGCTGCCTCCGGCGGCACACGTGTGTATTATTTCTCGGATGTGGTGGAAGAATGGGGATAGTCGAGGTTGCTGGTGAAGGGAACAACGGTCTTGGCGTCGTGCGACATAGATTCTGATCCGCGGCTTGGCCGGGGGGTCGTCCACCGTCGTAACGCTCTAAGATTGAGGTTCCATCGCGCCATCGACGCTACTATCGTCATGGCCGTCACCACAGGCACTGGACAAGTACAGCACAACACACACACCGCTACACCGCTGCTCTTCCTTCCCACGCAAGGACGGAATTGAAATTGCTCTCAAGCGATGGCTGACGAGTGTGCGTTCCGTCATGTCATGCCCTTGACGGGGTTGATTCTCGCAGTTTGCGCTTTGACACGGCGGGATCCAGTCTTCCTGTATCCATCTCTCTCTCGCTCTCTCAATGTCTCTCCTCCCCCATCGTGGGGAACTGTTGATCTGTCGCTGCGCGTGCGTGCGCGCTTCCTGTGCTTGTCAAAATTTTGCTCGAGTCAAGGCGACATGGCGATCACCAAAAGACACAGAATCCGAGGCAACACAGTCGGCGACCGAAAGTAAGTTGTGCAGCTGTCAGCTATCAAAGCTGACTTGACTGACTTGCACCGATCTCATGTATGGCACGGCCAATCGAGATGGGCGCAAATGTCCTTTTTTCTCTCCCAACAGCCCGACAGAAGCAGTAGTAAGCCAGCATGATGTCGCAGCATCTGCGAATGGCAACAGCGTGAGTATCTATATGCAGGGGCGTTGTTGTGGCTCTCTCGTGCATTATGAGTCTCCCCAGGGTTGGCATTTTCTCGCCATTTCTTCATCCGTCAGCCGTCAAACGTGGTTACCGCAGAGACACCATTCCCGTATCCCTGCCGCTAGTCCGCAGATGCCCGTGGTCTGCCGTACCTGCCTGAACGTACCTAGCCGGAAAGAACGAGATATAGAGAGCCACATAGTGAAGAGGGTCAACGGTCCAGGGAGGGTCTGCTAAGGGGGACCGCCATCGAGGTACGAGCCCCGTACAGTGCACTCGGCTCGCGCGAAGAAGAAGAAGAAGCAGCAGAAGAAGATCTACGATTTCGAGAGTCGCGATGTGGATGGATAATCCGGTTGAAGGGTGGTTGAAAGAAATGGTGCTGTGCGCGTGTGGCTTGTTCGGGTGGGATTCCCTGTCGCTGCTCATTTCGCTTTTTTAGTGGTGCTTCTACCTGCGACAGCGACCCCCAGAAAGATGCATGTGGAGTTCAGGTCAGCCGCCTGTGCCCCCCCCTGGGGGAGCGACCTCACGATACCTTAAGCAGCCAGTGAGCGTGGCCTCTTCTGCCCCCGCATTCACCGATTTAGCCACAGAGAGAAAGAGCCGACCGATCCTGCAGGCTCTTTTCGGTACTTCAGTACTCTGTACTCTGTACCTGCAGCCAATACATCCCTCAACCCATTTCATCTCCAGCCCGTTTCATCTTCATCTCTTCGTCGTTCGACTCTATCTATCTATCTCTTTCTTGTCGCGATGCTCAAAAGGGCAGTTGGGCCTGGGCGACGGGCTCCATGACTCCATCACATCTGCACGACATTGCAGACAGGGAAACGCTCTCGTAAGCAACGACGCGGTATCCCGGTTTTGATGAGTCCGCACAGTCCGGCAGCCAAGAACCTGCCCCCACACTGAATACCTGCCGCGGTACCTAAGGTAGCCTGGGGTTGCCTTGAAGAGATGCACAAAAAGATATGGAGAATACTCGAAAGAATCGAAACATTATCATCCAATGTCGAAGGCTACCTCACATTGGCTCGTCCACAAGGGGACCACCAATCATCTTAAACAAGCGGGCTTTCAGCCCATTGTCGAATCCGTATTGTCATGTCAGCCTTGCATCCCTCCGCCGATGAGTACGACGACGGTAAAAGTCCTCAGGAGAAGGTCAACCAGCATGTTTACAAGGCGACGAAAGGAGACTCCAAAGCTTTCAAGACGTTTCTCCGTCCACTGCGTCGGCGCACTGCTTCCCCATCCGGTCGTGCATCTCCTGTTCCCTGCAAACGGCCAAAATGCCACGCCTCCACCTCCAAAGGGAAAGGGGGGAGAAGGCGAAAAAGAAACGATGAAAAGCAGAAAAGAAAGGGGGAACATGCATTCGGTACTAAGCGAATCAAGCGAAGCAGTCAACGAACAAACCGCGGTTCCCCCTTCCATCCCGCCTATTTCTCCCTATTCCCTGCAGCTCTAATGTCGTCCTGCCCTGCACTCCACACCTGCGGCTCCATTGCGATGCACCTGCGATGCACCTATCAGCATCTGCTCCGGCTTCCCCTCCGTCGCCGGACATGCCCCCCTTCGACCGCCGAATCACGGGAGTGGAGTCCGGCCTCCGGTCCCTCGACCTCTACTTGCGCTTCCCCTTTCCGCACACCATACACCACTACGTCCATCGTCGCTCCCAACGGGCCACCGGGATCACGCTACGCCCCCTAACCTCATTATGACCGCCAGCCAAAGAAGCACTCATCAAGCCATCCAGAGGGTACATGGCTCAAGGCCGCACCCCAACTGTGTGTACTGTGCACATCTCACCCCCTTCTGCAGAAGGCCAAGTTTTAGCCTCACGCCCGTCACCAGCTGCGACGCCGATGACTTGAGCGTCCAACAGGATCGTGCGAACAGAGCCGCCTAAAAACCTTCCGACGCAAGCAGCCAGGACTAATTCAGCAACACACCCCTAGGTAATCAGCTTACCGTCTTATCTATCCACGAAACTCTCCCTTCGTCCTATCCGGCAACTTGTCCAACCTCATTACTGGTTGCGGAAATGCAGCCGACAAAAAACCGCTACAGCCAGCCTCCTCACAGATCAGGTTGTAGCTTGACCATTTCCTTCTTCCACGCGTTGCGCCCGATATTGAGTCCAGATTCTGCGTCAGCTGTTCAGCTCTGCGCACGCGTCGTGGCTGGGGATGACCAGCTCATCCTCGGGTGATTAAATGGCTGGGAACAGCAGTATTCTTTGAGGCATAGCGAAACAAAGATCCCAGGTAACCGGATCTTGGGAAGAGGAGGGCAGAGCGCTTGCCTCGGAACGGCAGTATCTTCTCTCTCTCAGACAAAGCGCTTGGGAAGGGGGGATTCAAGACAAACGCGAGATGGGCATGGCATCACCGTCATCTCCCATCCGCGCTGTACCGTGGAAATGGCGATCGGGCTCGTCACCAGCCACCCGGTCCGAGCCCTGTGCCTCTGCGCGGCCGAGCGCGCCCAACTCATCAAAGTTGGGATGGCACTTCTGACAAGCCTGCCAGATTTTGGCCAGCACATGCTAAGCTGCATGCTAAGGTAGCTTGCGCAAAGACGTGCGCACGCCACAAAGAGGCTCTTAAGTGGCGCGCACGAACTGGGCGCTTCTTTCAAAAAGGGACAGGCTGTGTCTGGACAAGCCAAAAAGAACGTCAGCGGAAAGGATTCGATGTCGGATCCGGGCCTTCGAGTAGGCACAGGCAGGCGACGGCCGACGGAGGTGAGCCGTCTGTCGCCCGACTTAAATCCACGCCCTCGGAAGGCACGATGGTGGATGCCTGGGATCGAGTAGTAATTCCAAACCTCCATGGCGTTAAACTTGTCCAGAACATGGGGCCTCTACGCCATCTGGTCTGGAGCCAGGGGAAGTCGATACGCCATCGATCAAGCCTCAAGGGCGAAAGAGCAAACGGTTTTCCTCGTCGACAAATTAGGGGTCAACCAAGCCCGATTACCTGGGCCGTAATTCGAAACATCATCTTTGGGATGATGTCCCTCGCTCAGGGCACAACAAGGTCAGCCTTGCAGCATATTGATGTCCATCCTAGCCTGGACTTGGCGTTTCCCAAACTAGCTGGCGGCAGCTGGTAAAGCCACTTTCATGAGTTTGGTTCGAGATCTAGGCACTCGGACCTTCGTCTCGAAACCAACCTCCCCCTCATCAGCACTGGCCGTTTCTCGTTCACTTCGGGCCCGATCGAAACATGTCGTCAGCATACACGCCCATTTGTACCCAGACAGGCCGCTCGTCCTACAAATCGAAACGGCCGTTAGCCCAATTCGGCACTGTTCCGATGACACCCACAAATGTTCAGACGTTGGGGACCAGTTCACCTCAAACATGCCTCGAAAGTCGCGTCTTCGAGCTGACATCGTCAATCGGGGACATACCGAGCACCACGCAACGACGGCCACCGGGAACCACGGCGCCCAGACCGTTCCATGCTCCTTCCCGAGCGGAAGTGACTAACCCACAGTGTGCGCGCGATCCCGGCCCCTAGAGACAGCGAGTTTTGACGTCGCAATCACTCACGGCTGCTGTTGTCATTAGCAAATTTGTCCGGCACTGACGCCTCTTCCAGTTAGATGATTGAGCTTTGATTGAAGCCCGCGATCCAGGTCCAAGTCACAGAGGCGGTGACGGACGGGAATCCTGGCCACCATATCACATTGACCCTCGTGCTATCACACCCATTGATATGAGTTGTCATTTGCGGGCACTCGGACGCCTGCAAAGACACTGACGTCCCGCCGTATGGTGCCGCGAACTCGGTAGACGTCTCGCGGCTCGCTTGCCAGGCGAGTGAGGCTATTGCAGCACGGATATTCAACCCCAACGGATCTAGTACGGGGAGCAAGCCGCCCGCCTCTTGCCGTGATTTTCTTGGCTACAAGCTGCGTGATGAAATGGCCACGTCGTTGGCGCGGCATATCCCTTCTCCTGGCTGCCTGGTCTCGACCTCCTGACGGCACTACGCCCGTGAATAAGGGCGTGTGAATGTGTGATTCCCCACAACACTCCCACACTAGCTTTCCAAGCAAATTCTCGCTGCCTCGAAGTCGTCGCGGGGACCTGTGATAAAAGGCCGGACCCCGAGAGCTAGACGCTAGACGGGCATATGTTGGTAAACCCCCTGGATACCGATGCGTTCGTAAACCAAACGCTGATGGCTTGCTGGCATATACTTCACGTTTGAGCTTGACCACCGTGGCTGTGATACAGGGCCTTGGACAAGATGGCTAAATGTTGGAATAGTACCTGATCGACATCGTGATGTCGCTGATTTTTTCTGCCTGCGGGTGAGCAGGTAACGAGACCTCCAAATCGTTGAGGTTTGGACTTTTGTGGTGGTATCCCATCCCGCGTTACTCCGATTTCGCGATAACCCGAGCTTTTTGGGCCCAGTGCTGCTCGTCAGGAAGCCTCTGGGCAGGGTCGCGCCTAGAGTGTTCAGGTAACAGGTAGCTCAATGGGAGTTTCGATAGCACGTATATAGGTCGTCGCAGCATGCATGCTTGGGGTGGGGCTGAATATGGCGAATTTAAAAACTCACAAGCATGATTCACGCGGGGAGGGCTCAGGTTTTATCCTCCGTCGATCTTGTGTTCGAAGTCCGCCGGACCCGTCTCTCCCGTCTTACAGCCCAGCTCTGGTGATACCACCATGTGTTTGGCTCTTCGCCGCAGTATGAGTAGAGCGGCGAGGAGTGGAGAGAGACTGGAACCTTGAGTCGACTCTCATGAACAACGCAGATGTCTCTCTGAGAATTGTGCGTCCCATTGCGGACTCGGCCAAAGACCTACACCACAAAAAGCCTTGGTGTTGGCGCACTAAGGCTCGCTACGAATGATTAGACTCGACGTATGTGTTTCTCAGGGTCAGACCGATGTTGGACACGAGTCGGCGAGCATTTGTCGATTTACCCAGGCCTGGTGTACTAAACCGAAGTATGAACTTGATCCCAGTTTACCGAACCTAAACCAACGCTGTTGCTGCCCGTTTCTGACTTCACTCAGACTGGTTAACATCCTTCGCCCACCTCTTTCATCTCCCGAACCAGGGTCTTCTTGAGATGAATGACAGGTTCTTTTGCCGTTCCATATCCCCCTAGGGCGATTATCAATACCCTTGTTTCTCCCGCCAGAGCGACTTGCAAGAGGGACGCCGACTCTCGGAGAGTGTTCAGATTTCACTACAAGGAAGAAGATAGTGCTAGATTCGGCGGCTCCAGAAGGGGGAACAATGCGACTGAGCCGACGATGTCTCTATGAGGGGTCTGGATGATGCCTGTAGGCTTCTGCCGAGTGATATATAGCTCAGTATCTAGACGTTCTGCTGGCGAACTCGACCGCAGAAACGAAGGCCAGAAGAATGTTCGGACAAGATAAACCTTCGTCATAGATCAGAGCCCGAAGAGTTGCATATCGAGCGCCATGGGCTGTTGCCCCTCCCCTTACAACGAAAGGCGGCCTGATGCCAGGGCGAATCTTGAAAACAAGAAGACTGAGGTGTCAGAGTCTACGAACCTCCTCACCCTTGGGATCACATGGTGGAAGACCGAATGATCTGGGGAATTGGTTCCCGCAAAGACACATCCTTCATGCTTTCGAATGAAATCACAGCTCCTGATTTCCCGAAGCCGTTGTCCCGAGAAAGGGAGTATGTCGTGTGTTATGTGTGCGCCACTCGACATGCGGACGATGCTAGAAACATTGGGATTGATACCCCGTAGAGGCGAGGTCAAACCTATACTGTGACTTGTGGGTCTCCATAAACCACATTGAACCCAATTTCACCGGGAAGATGAGTTAATTGGCTGGTCTAATGTCTTGACGAGCACCATTTTCCTCCTCTCCTTTGCGTCTTGGCTGGTCCGCAGGATGTTCAGCATACTCTGAAGGAACTGGCTTGTCTCCAGCCTTGTCCCGAAGCTTCGTCTGCAGGTTACATTAATCATGAAGATGACCGCGAAAGAGGGATGATACTTCTCATAAGCGAGATTTCTTAGATCCAGGTCTCTGCAATGGATTAATCATAAAGTTCGACGACCTCCCGGCCAGTCAGAAGACACTTCCGCGTGAAGCCTGATAGAGCTTGCTGACGCGGATTCAGAGCGAAAACTCAATTCAGGCTGTTGAACCAATGAAACCATGCATGTATACATAGATTTTTGACTCGGGAATTTCATGCGCAAAAGTGCGTTCAAGTGCAAGAAAAAAAGGAAAAAAAAGGGGGAGAGCTGGGAGGGGGGGGGGGTGGGGCGGTAGCTCAGCCGCAAGCTTCGACTACTCCCGACCTTGTCAAAAGGCTTTGATCGATTTGATTTGGTTCACATTGACTCATTGAATAGTTGAAAGATAAGGCCTAATTAGGTACGCGTCTATTCGTTGTCCGGCTTCCTTCTCAGGTTCTCGATACTCGGAGGAAAACACCAGACAGAATCAGAGGCGAACAACGCAAGCGAAGGGTCTTCTAAACCAACCTGACAATATTGGTAATACTAGTCTTCAGTCTGTGAACGCTTATCCCTTTGGGACTTGGAGCCGTAACGGTGGTTGCCGATGTGGTGGATAACGTCCCCCCAAACCCAAGTGATCGACTCCTCCTCGGCGATGTGTACGGCGGCGAAAACACTGGAGGAAACACTCACCAGACCATGTCCAGTAGCTGCATATACCACAACAGCCGTAAGAGCTACAAGCGCCAGCCGGATGCTAATGAAGCCTGACATATGTTCAGAACGCCGCTCGGACTTCATCAAACGCAAAAGGATAACCTCGTAATCTGCATCCGTATGCCCGGGCCAATGCTCACAGAAGGATGTGACTCAGAAGACCTGAAAGCTGGGGCTGATTCAGGAGTTCTCCGAGATGGCATTAGGTCAAATTGGACAGATCAAGATGATTCGTGGTCGTTGAAAATCATGGCTTGGTGAGATGAACTCAGTGGTGTTGTTGGGTATTTAAGTTATCAAGCTGGCCTGTTATTGTTATGTCTTATTCGCTATTGAATACTTGAATGATGGCGGGGAACGTCCCTCCTCGTCGGCGTCGATCTGTTCTTGGACGTCTGTGCGAGATTGGCTCCCAGCCCCAACCATCATAGTCACAGTCGCAGCAACATTCATAAGCACAGGACTGGCGTGAGCAGCTTGTCATGGATTTTCACCGAACCCGATTTTGAGATACAAGACAAGAACCTACCTAGGCTATGGAGTTGCTCTCAAGCTCACCTAGTAGTTGAGGCATCGAGGTACAGGACTATTATCTGCCAGCACAGACGTGACGAATGTCGTCATGTGTCGGAAGTGTCGTTATGGAGATTGGATCATCAGATCAAGGGAAAAGCTGATCAGTGCCCATCGATTTCACGACGGAGATACTCTCAGCCCCAAAGCTAGGTATGGACAAAGCAACAAAGTCTAGCGGAGTATTAACGTGCAGCCGTACAGGGATGGAACGCAGCTGTTATGCTTCAGTCCGCCAGGTATAGCGGGGAGATTATCTGTCAAACAAGTGCCTCGATGAGGGAAATGCCCACTCACGAGCAGGTCGCCCCAGACGAAATTGGGCTGATGGACCTAGCAAGGGAAGGTATTGGCGAGACCATCCAGGTCAGGGGAGCCTTCGTCAGAATCTGTGATATAATCGCGTCAAGTGGTGTTCCGACCAAGGCACCTGATTTGTTCAAGCGGATGAACCACTCACGGCAACTGCGGTGTAATTTAGCGGCGTGTTTGACGGGCTGGCTTCTGTTGATGGCGATTCTCTCACCTTACTTCCAGTCATTACTACCAAACGTGGGAGGTGAGCTAGTTAGGGGAATATGCCTGTACCTGATTGCTGCAAGTTCACCTTCTAATTCTCAAATACCCTCGCTTTGCAGTACTGAAGGCCGGAACGTATGTCACATATAAGAGCACTACGCGCGCCACGTCTAGAGGGATGAGTGTCAAGTCCGCTCCATCTCTTGGTATATTTCCCACAAAGATAATATATACCATGCTGTAATGTCCGCATGAATATCAGGTCAGGCCGGCCATGTGCCAGCTAATCCTACAGCTACTCTACCAAAGCCGCCACCGGTTCCAGTCATCGTTCTGCTGAATTCCTCGAGGGAATCCCGCGGGCCGACAATAAAGGGTTTGAGCGAAAAGCAAGATGAAACAGATACCACATCCATGAATTTCGAACCATGCCATCTCGTCCAAATCATGAGGTTCAATTCCCCAACGCCATGCCAACGCAAAATAATGCAGATTTGTTAAAGGTGGGATGGGCCTGCGGGCGTACGTGTATGTACCGACAATCAGCAGCATCCCTTTTGAGCTAAGCCAGCCAGCGTTGCTATCGCGGGACCTTCTAGGCTTTCGGACGATCTGCAGGGACTGCAGCCTTACCCTCAAGCTGAACCCTCTTCGCCTCGCCACGCTCATCGTGAGCCTCGTTTTGTCTCTTCCTGTCTATGGACTTGTTGTCCTTGCCAGCCGCCGCAGCAGCTCGTCGTGCCTCCTTCTCCTTACGCTCGTTTTCGCGTCGTAAGGCCTTGGATTCAAATTCGTGCCAGTCACCATCCAATGTTGCAAGCCTGTTCAACTAGTTAGCACAAGTTCAATGAAAGGAATGTAGTACGGAAACTCACTCCACAGCCTGCCGAGGAGCAGGTTCCTCGGAGGTGAAGTATTCATCCGCCAAGACCTCTGCTGCAGTAGGCCTCTTCGTGGGGTCGTAGCGGAACATGGCAGCCAGAAGTCGGTAAGCAGCAGCGGGTAGTCTCTCCTGGTATTTTTCTGCGAAAGTGTTTGCTCTTCGGTAGCCTGGTCGTAACAGTTCAAACCAGGCCATGTCGACAAGACCTGGCCACTCGGCTTTGTTCGGTGTTCCCATAACAGCGTAGATCTTGTCTAACTGGTTGATCTCGCTTCCATCACCAGGGAAGATGGCGTGGCGAGTGAAGATCTCAACCATAACACAAGCCGCACTCCAAACGTCGCAAGCTGGTCCATATTGTGTTTCGCCGAGTAACAATTCTGGTGAACGATACCAGATAGTGATGACTCGGTTGGTGTAATCTAGCTGATGCCGTTTTGCGTAAAAACGGGCCAGACCGAAGTCTGCAAGTTTGAGGATACCGTCACTGCTTACAAGTATGTTGGCAGCTTTTATATCGCGGTGGAGAACGCCACGCTTGTGCAGGTAGTCAAGGCCATCAAAGAGTTGCTTGGCCATATGCTTCTTCTGGGCTGCATCCAATTTGAAAGTCGGATGGTTCAAAATACCCGTCAGATCGTGAGAAAGGTACTCGAATACCATGAAACAATCGTTCTTCTCGACCATGACTTCTTGCAATTGGACAATGTTGGTATGCCGCAGTGACTGAAGCAGCTTGATCTCTCGGACAGCCGTAACGGGAAACCCGTCTTTTTCGCCTTCCATACGAATGCGCTTGAGAGCGACTAAGCCCTTGGTGTACACATGCAAAGCCTTAAAGACTTTTCCATATGTACCGGAACCTACTACTGACTCGTTACCAGGCTTGCGGTAGTAAACCGAGTCCGACTTCTTCAGATCTTCGGGCAGTATGGGTCCAGGCTTGAGCCGCTTCATAGTCTTCTTTATTTTGCGTGTTCTCGGAACGGGAGGCTGGCGTGGTCCAGGAGGAGGCTGATGTCGGGAATCCTGCCGTGCTCTGGCTGACGCGGGTTCGGTCGGTGCGCTGCGAAGTATGATGTCCTCGTCGACGGCCTTATCCATCTCCTTCCCCTTCTCTTTCTCTCGACCCCTATCTCGACCACGGTCGCGATCCCGTCCGCGCTCACGGTCCCGATCCTCTCGATCTCGTTCGCGCTCTCGGCCGCGATCGCGGTCATGGACCCGATTCCGATCTCGATCTCGTTCACGGTCTCGGTCGCGATCGTCATCGCGGTCGTGATCTCTTGAGTCATTCTGCTGAGGAGCATCGCGCCGTAGAGGAGCAGCGTTGAACTTCTGTGAGATCTCCGGCTTGGGCGCCGTCGGAGTGGGCTTTGCAGATGCCTTAAACGCAAAGCTGAACTTCGACGACGACGATGACTGAGCAGCCGGGCCAGCAGGCGGCGCTCGGTTAACTCGCTGTGTATCATTCTCGCCTGTCTTATCTGATGGCGTAGTGTCTTCGACTTGCAAACCTTTGGATGGACGAAAAGGATTCTCGGTCTCTGTGGCGTTGTCGCCGACATCAGACTGATTACTCTGGGCAGGGGTCGTGGACTGCTGGGAGTTTGCATCTTCAGCTGATCCGAATTGCCCACGAAGAGCAGATCCGTGATTATTTGATGTCCATTGAGCACTTTTGAAGCCGTTGCCCCGGTAGCCACCACGACCAGAGCCGAAGTGACCTCCTCGAAAAGCTGCGCCACCTCCGCGGAAGTTGCCTCTGAAGTTGCCTTGGGAGAATTGCTGCATAGGACCGGTCGGAGCTGATGGCGGCGGCGAGAATGATGGATTTGGAGCGTAGGAGCTTTGGGGACCGGTTGGGGGACTGAAGTTATTTTGTGGGTACTGAGGGGGATATTGGCTAAATGAAGGTTAGGAATACGAACTACCTGCAGAAGGGATAGCTGAATGATGGGAAACGTACTGTGTCGGAGAAAATTGATGAGGACCCCAATTCCCTCTGCCAACAGCGTATGGCGAATGATTCGGGGACGCGTTGTAGGAATTTGGAGTCGGCTGCGGGGATTGAGAAAACTGGCGTGGGTCGCTGAACTGTTGGTTGAAAGCGGCCGGCATTTGCTGATTCGAGCCAAAGCCTCCCCTATGATTGCCTCTTGCACTCATACTGACCTCCACGCTGTTCGCACCAGAAAATGGTTGAGATTTAGAGGGTTGCCGCGAGTCTTCACCTTGCAGTACCCGCTTGCTGGATCCTCTGCTAGCGGATCGAGAGGAGGCACGAGACCGAGGCTCGTTATGGCGCTGGCGGTCTCTAGAACTGCGACGTGGAGAGTTCTGGCGTTGATCTAATCGCGCAGAAGTAGATGAAGTTCTCTCAGGAGACTTTTGTCGGTGTCTGGAAGGTGCAGAACGATCCTTTCTTCGAGGTGATGTTTCGTGGCGGTGCGAGGCGGAGTAGTCTCGGCCGTGTCCTCGGTCTCTGCCTGGCGACCTCGACCTGCTGCGACGGCCTTTCTGACTCCTTTCCTTGGCCTTTGATCGGTATCCCCGTTGATCGGGGCTTGGTGATCGTCGTGAAAGCCGAGAAGAGCCTCGTCCGCTCCGAATAGAAATCGCCGGGGGTGGGGAGTCTCTGCGGTCACGTCGAGGGCTGTCTCGTCTCGATCTCCTCCTATCAGAGGTCGTCCTATCAGTACTTCGAATTCTCGGTCGCTTTGCTGATGGCGATAATAGATGGACGTCAACCCGAGGGTGTCCTCGACTGCGATCTCGGTGTGACCTGGTTCGGGACTCGCGCCGCGAATCTCCAGCGTCTCTGCCACGAGACCGATCACGGGTATCTTCCTTATACTTGTCGCGACGCGGGGGTGACGGGGTTACGCGACGATGACGTTCTCTACTACGATCGCGAGATATGTGGTGATTTCGGGCAGTAGGCTGCGACTTGTCGAGGAAAAGGTCGCGCGGTTTGCTGTCTTGCGATCTGTCGGATTCCCGAGCTCGACGGGATGGAGGCGTCGGAGATCTGCGGGAGCGTGTCACTTCTCGACCAGCTCGGCCTCGGTCTCTGCGCTCATCGCCTGCTCTGCGGTCGTCTCTCATGGCGACATGTCGAGGTCCGTTGTGTTGGTAGGACTCCATCGCAGCAGCCGATTCGATTTGAGTTTTTAGATGCAAGTACGTTGCGAGCCGAGGTTTTGCCGATAACGCGATGAATCGTGTCTGATAAGCGGGGTATGCAGTTGTCGAGGCGCTGATGGCATTGGCAGCCATCAGCACGAATTGTTTGACCCCAGATAGGGAGGAGGGAAAAAAATCCAACCAACCTATGGATAAGCAAAAATTTTGCCTTGCAGGACAGAGCAGTTCATTGCCGCTGTCTGACCTGTAGGATTGTCGCAAGTCCGTAGAATCAGTAGCGCCCGTGTGAAGTGCACTAATCTCGCTGCAGCGTGCCATACTGCAGTCCAGATCAGATAGTCGGTTCAAGTCGGAATCCTCCAAGCCTGCGTGGTGCACTTGCAGAACCACCGCTGTGACAACATCCTTCCGCATAATTAAGATGCATCAGAACCCTTGCATACTATCTGTGCTCCTCTCCGCCGTTATCCAGCATTTGGACGACAAGACCAAGCATAAGGTCACTATGTACGATTTACGTGCCGGGGATCGCCAGGTTTTCCATGACGTCCGCTCAATCCGGTAGAGCTTAGAAGCCCCTGAACCTCCCAGTTGAACAACAGCGTGGATTTATGGCTTGGAGGTTCACAATCCGATATGCCGTCTCAAAAGTCCAGTCAGCGAGACTAACCTTCATGATTCCAACATCGACGACAACAAGGCCACGGCTTCTTTGGGTGGGAAAAAGCCTCGTTGCGAGCGTCAAGTGTGCGTTGTGTTGGTCGAAAGGACGCCAATTCTTTAGCGAGTCCTCCTCAAAGGCCAAGGTAGCGTCGCCCATCATCAGAAATCAACAGCAGCTCCATGACTGGCAGTCGCCGCAAGGATGTCATCCCTCCCAGAAACTCACGGGGCAATCTTGGATGCCAGGGTGCCCGTATCGTGCCTCAACGGAGTTCTGTGAAGTTCCTCTCTATGAAGTCGACCGCTTCAACGCTCGTTATCGCCGTGATTGCCACATTTGGGACCGCATGCTTCCCAAAAGCATCAAGTCTATGAGCTTCGGTGTCGATCGAGCCGGCATGGCGGTATAGTCGGGGTAGCGACCGCATGGCAGGGCTTCTCCGCCCTGGTCGATAAGTCTTGTCGCGCATATTTGGCAATAGTGCACAAGGAAAGCACAGTAGTAACTTTTTCCTATCCCTCGAAACCATCGCCGCGCTACTCATTTGCTAGGCCAAACGCTGCCTTCGAAAGCCCTCGATCAGTGCAACTCCGTGAGCCTTAACGCGCAAGGCGAACGCCGGTGGAAAGTCCATTCATTGCAGAATGAGGATGCTGCCAATCTTTCAAGTCGGTCGCAGTTTTCTGATGGTCTGGATAGACAATATCGGGCGCTGTTGTCTGCTTGGTGAGGTTGGTTAGTCGTAGCAACCTGCGTTGCATGAGGTCGGTGACAGTGTGTTGTGGTCGTGGGGGAAAACCTTGATCCTCAATGGCCGACCAGTCACGTGATGACGTTGGATCAGTACGTCACCGCGATGGTGTGGATCGCAGAACGCTATTGGTAGCGCTATGTCCTAGGCTCGCTTTCTTATGGTACTTAGGTAGGTGGGCTGGAAAATGTCAAAGACTTTAGGTAGACTCTTACTTCAAAGGGTTTTGTTTTGCTGAAGTGGACTAATTAGTTCAAAGTAAATTACACACCACATATATAGTAGACTCGCGGGCACACACAGGGTTAAAATAGTTTAAAGAAGGCTTAACTATATTAATAGAAGTATAATTATAAGTCTAGTATATATACTCTATTAGGCTTATTAGGGCCTAACTAAGCTACCTAGTAACTAAGAAGTATTAAATTTTTAGTAATATTAATAAGAGACTATTATTAACCTAAGGAGTAGGGGGGGGGGGGTTAGCTGAGGTATCCTACCCTTTTAAGTAAGTAGGGTAGAGGTTAAATAAAGTGTCCTACTATATTAGGCCTAGTGTAGTAGAGGGTAAAAGAGGAGTAGGGTAAGGGACTATTATTTTTTAATTAATTAATTTCTACTAGTGGACTTACTTAATTACTTTAATTTTTTTTATATAATTATTAATTAAATTTATAACTCTTTTTTTTTCTCTTTTTCTTTTCCTTTAAAGTTAATTATAATAATTTTTCTTTTTATAATTAATTTAATACTTATTTATAATTACTTTATAATTATTAGTTTATTTATTAGATTATTAGTAATTATATTAGAATTAGTTCCTTATTATTATTATTATAGATTTAAATAATAAGGTGAGACTTTTTATAAGAGTAATTAATTCCCTTACTCTTAATCTTATAAATTATTTATAATTTAAAAATATAAATATTTTAATAAATACTCTTATTATAGGGAATAATTTTAAGTATATCTCTTTATTATAATAAATTAATTTTAATAATTAATAGAATAGTAAATAATAATTTAGTTATATTAATTTTACTCTTTTTATAAAGTTAAATAATAAAATTATAATTTATTTTCTCTTTTATTAATAAGAATATTATAATATTATTAATTTTATAAGTAAGTAGTTTTATAATTATTATTATATAAATAAGAATATTTATAGTATTTAATAAAATAAGTAATCTTACTTTTTATCTCCCTTTTATAATAGGTTTATAATTTTAATCTTAGTCTCTCTAAGTCTTTAGTAGTTAACTTTATTAGTAAGGCTAAGATATTAGAGGAGATAAATCCAGAGTTTTATTTAGAGTAGTATTACTCTCTTTGTTATTTTCCTCTTTTAGTAAGGTATTTAAATAGAATAAGTAAATAATAGTGGATTAGAAGTTTTAAGGTTCTCTTAGGAAATTAAAAGTATAAGTTTTATTATTAATAGTAAATAATTTATATAGTCCTATTTAACTTATTTTCTCTTAATATATATAAATAAGTAATTCTAGAGGTAGGTATAAAACTAGAGATATATTTAGGCTATTATAAGTAAATAAAGTATTAGTAATTTATTATAATACTTATATTTTCCTTAGTTTATTTATAGCCCTATTTAATACTATTACTTATTACTAAAGCTCTAGAGATAATAGTAAGTTAAAGTTTATCCTAGAATATACCCTAAAAATAAGTAATATTAAAATAAAATTATTTAGGTTAATTATATTATTAATAGTTTTAATTATTATTTAGAGTATAATATCTTAATACTTATTAAATAAATTCTATTAAATAATTATATAGACTCTTTAGAGTATAATATAATATTACTTTACTTTATTTATAAAGTTATAAGTTTTAATAGGAACTTTAGAAATATTAATTAATAGAGTTTATAATTCTTACCTCTATTTAGAAAATATAAAATTTATACTAGTATTAGTAATAATAATATTAGGAGATCCAAGGTATATTAAGATTTAATATTACTTTAGAGTATTTAATACTATTATTATTAAGAGATTATATAGGAATTTTACTATATTAAAGGTAATTATAATATTAATAATATAAAGTACTAGTTTACCTTTAAAATATAGAATATTAATAACTATAATATAATTAAAATTATAATTATTTTAAATTATAAAATTAAATTAATTTAGAGTAATTATATTAAACTAGTAATATTAATATACTTTTATAAGTTACTCTAGAGTTTTAAGTTTAATAAAATAGCCTATTTACTAAAGTACTTTATAGAATTAATATATTAATAAATAACTAAATTATTAGTATAACTATTATAATTTACCTTTAATAAGGTTATTCTAAGTAAGAGCTTTATTAATATTAAGAAGTAATTATAGGTAACTTTATTTATAAATAATAGGAACTTTAAAATTCCCTTAAATTAGGTAGTTTTATAAGTTATTAAATTAAATACTTATATAATTTATATCTATAAAGTAAAGTAAGAATAAAATATTTATAGGGATAATATAGAATAATATATTTCTAAATAGTATCTAAATTATTATAGTACTTATAAATTTAATTAAGTTTCCTAAGCTAAACTTAATAATAACTCTATTAGCCCCTTTTTAATTAATAATAGTATTAAACTAGATTATTTACTTAAGTATAAGGAACTACTTATAGCCAGTAATTAAAAATCCAGCTACTCCCATATTTAGGATAATATTATAGAATACCTCCTCTAAATATCTCCCTATAAGGGTAAAAGTAATAGGGTTAAAAGAGAGATTCATAAGTTAAAAAGAGTTAAAATATATAAATCCATAGTATATTACTTAACTAAATAGTAAATTTATAATTTAGTATAAATTAATTATTCTATTAAGGTAAATAAATAATATAATTAAGTATAAAATAATATTTAATTAAGGGGTCTTATTATTACTAAGTTAGAATTATAAATAAACTTAGGTATTCTTATTCTCTACTAATTATAAGTAAATTTAAATATTCTCCTTCTTTATTATACTTCTATTAGTATTATTATTTAGTTCCTCTTTAGGGGGTTCTTTATATATATTAAGGAATTATATATAAGCTAATTATAATATATTATAAATCCCTAGGTTTCTCTTAAATCTTATATAAACTTTATTCCTCTTATATTATAAGTAGTTAAATAAGTAGTAATTCTTTTTCTTATATATATAATATCTTTTATTATTCTATTAATATAGAAATTATTTTAAAGGTGGGTAGTATAATTAATTAAATTATTAATATTAGCTTTTATTATTATACTTATAATTTATTTAGTATTAATTTATTATATATTAATTAATTAGTTTTATATTACTAAAAGTAATAGTATTACTAATAATTAATTAAAGTTAATAATATAAATTATTAAAAGTATTTATTAGGTTATATACTATAAGTTTATACTCTTTAATACTATAGTAGCCTTAGAAGAGTTAATTTTAAATAACCTTATTATTTTAATAGGCCTCTTTAAGGGCTAGTTAGAGCTTACTAAGAGTATTAATAAGTATATTAAGTACTTTGAACTTAGTTTTTATAGGGTTATTATTTATAATTTAAATTATTAATATTATATTCTATTTAATTAAACTTACCTACTAAAACTTATTAAGTTTAAATTTAGTTCTTAACTTCTGGATAGTTTTATTATTTATAAGGCCTTTCTTAATATTAATTAAGTAAATTATATTATAATAATACTTTAGAATTCTACTGTTAAGTATTATTAGGATCCTGAGTTTTATTTAGGCTTTTATAATTCTAATTCTAAAGTAGGTATTTGTTAGGCCCACATCACCATAAGCGAGATATATAAGTTAAATATTCAGAGGTATGCATTTACGCCCAAATATGGGATATTTGCATTGGCTCCATATAACCTCCTTTTTCTTAGTGTATGCGCCATTTTTCGGCACATTAGTTAATTACATATTAATTAATTAGTTTTTATACTTCGCACTATAATTACTAGCTATACTATTACTCAATAATTATAAGCCTAATTAATTTCTAGTAAGAGTATTTTGAATTGTGAAGTTATTTTCTAATAATAATTAAAACCATAAATTAACTACAAAGTAAATCTTTTTATAATTAAAGTCATTATAACCCTAAGTATCCAATTTAACTATATAACACTACTAGTAATTATATTAAATATATAATAAATAGGGGAAATCTAAAGAGATTAATTAAGTACCCCTTAAAATAATTATTAATAAAAGAAAGACTTAGAAAGAGAGGAGAATAATTTCCTACTAAGTAATAATAAATCCCTTAAATTAATAAAAATCCCTTAAATTAATTACTAAATAAGAGAAGCTTAAAATAAGCTCAGATGACACGAATATAACTACCCCGCGCTTATATAGTAATAATAATTAAGTTAAATAGTTTAGTTATATTATAATAATTACTAATTAGTATGGAGTTAAGGAGTATACTAATTTAAATAAAACTACTAATAATAAAAAGTCTACTCTTATATTACTACTAAATAATAATTTATTATTTAATAATAGAGCTTAAATTATTAAGTTTAAATATTAAAGTCAACTAGAGAACTATAAGTATATTAGGGATAACCTAATTAAACTAAATAAAAATATTATAATATTCATTAATTAAATCTATTTTAGCTAAGTAATTAACTAGCCTAATTCTTAATTAATTCTTAAAGCCCTATAATAATAACTCTAATTAAATAACTTTTTAAGATAATACTATATTCTCTAATAATATAATACCTACCTTTAATTAATTAAATAATTCTAAGTATTTAAATAGTTAATTACCTATTAGGAAATACTAGAGGAAATTATAATAATAAAGACACTATCCTTAATGAGTTCTACTTCTTAAGTCTTAAACTTCTTAAATACGATTAAAGAGATAACTCTAGACTATTATACTAGTACTACCTTCTCCTTCTTAAATAATAATTATAGAAATAAGGGATAAGAGAAGGGAAATAACTAATCTTCTTCTATATAAATACTAAGTATAGAGTAGACTTACCAATTTCACTATTAAGTATAAATATTTCACCCTAATTAGTTTACACTATCTAAGCCTCTATTATTAAAGTAATTTAAGGGCTTAAGTTTTATAACCTAGTAGGGAGAGGATAAAAACTTAAAAAATTTAGAGAAAAAGAAGTAGAAGTATAATAAACTAGAGTACTTAAGATATTATAAGTACTATTAGGTATTAGAATATTACTATTTAAACCTATATAAGAGAAGGTTTTTATATAACCCTAATTCTATAATAAATAAGAAATATATTAAGATTGGATAAGTATAATTAAATAAACTAGAGAACTAGAGTATTAAGGAAAAGCTAAAGAAGGAGATTAAGTAACTAAATAATAAATTATTATTATTTAATAATTAGAGGAATAATAATAATAATAGTTATTAGGTATTATAATTTAAATTTTAATCCTAAGATTATTATAATAAGATAAATATATCCCTCTATAACTAGAATATTTAAAATAATAATAAATTAATTTATTCTTTCTCTTTCTATACTTTTAAATAAATAAGCTTTATTATTAGTAATACTCTCTAGAGTAATATAATTATTAATTATAGAATTATATTTTATATTTATAATAATATTAATTATATAAGTAATTTTAATTATACTTAGTAAAAGTAAATCCTTATAAGAGGAGGGATAATTATTATAGAGATAATTAATAAAATAAAAGTTAAGTCTAATTAAGGAGGTATAAGAAAGAAGAGTATACTAACTTTAAATATATAGTATTATTTATTATACCTAATAATATTACTCTTAATAAAGGTTCTGTTGGGATATTCACCTAATATACTGGGCCGCTGAAGGCCCAGCCCACCAGGCCTCCCAAGGCCTAGCACCCAGGAGCCCACGGCAGTGAGGTTACATAAGCCTTGGCTTACGTGACCACCCTACCGCGATATATCTCCCCTCCAAGGCTCCCCCTTCACAATAGCTTCTTTTTCTCTCCTCAACCTATCTACTATAATACCTTCATATATATATAACTATTACCTTAATTTATCTCTAAATATATACTAAATCTAGTTCTAGTGAAACCTACACTAATTAGTAGTAAACTTTATACTTTTTACCACTTTAGTGATAACTTTACTATTTTTTACTATTTAATAAAACTTCACTATTTTTACTATTATAAAAAAGGAATCCCCTCTTTTACACATTTAACCACAAATCAATAAGGCCCATTATTATTAATAAGACAATATTTTATCTAATTTAACCTTAATAGAACTTATCTTAAATATAAATAATATACTAATAGAGATAATAATTTAAAAGAATTTTAACTCCTTACTTCTATAACTAAGCCTCTAAAGTCCTTATAATTCTCTAAGTAATATTTTAACTCACCCCTCGGAATATTATAAGAACCACAACCTATCCCACCTCATAATAACTTTAAAACTATACTGGATTATAAGTACCTCTATAAAGTTTACTAATATCTCTATAATCTCTTACTCCAAAGATCACAAAACTACACCCTCTACTCTTCTTACTTTATATAAAATTATTATCTATTTTTGGCTCCCTCTAAACTCACTCTCTACTCTCTCTTTAGGCTTATTTTTTGCCCTTAAATTTAACTTTTATACTATTATTTAAGCCTATTATCTTAGCTACTTTCTACTACTAAGACTTATTTTTATATATTACCCCTACTTATTTATATACTTTATCTCTTATTATACTACTAACTTTATTAAACTAGAATTTAATAATAACTCCTCTTATTCCATTTATAAATTATTAAGTCATAATAATAGTAACCTAGTAATAAAGGCTAATACTAAGGCAGTTACCCTAGTTTAGATCCATAAACCCCTCTTAATATTACCCTTAGTCTTATAGCCTAAGAAGGTATTATAAAATCCCTTAGTGAATTTACTACTAAATCCCTTTAGTAAATTCACTATAGAATTACTACTAGGCTACTAGAGAGCTATATTCTTATTAAAATACTCTTTTATTTTTTATTTCTTTATTTTAGGCCTTATTCTAAGTTTTATTTTACTATAAATTAGCTCTTTACTACCCTTCTTAAATACTTAGAGTAATAATAGTTCTTTATAGTTAAATAACTATAATTACTACTAAGAATTAGAATCTCTAAAAACTCCTACTAATTTACTACTTACTATAATCTAAGGCCCTATATTATTACCCTATTAATATTATTCTTATTCTCTATTTCCCCTATTTTACTCTTATTATTTTAATATTATTCTAATTACTTATATATATTAATTAAAACCCCTAGTAAAAGGCTACTTAATTATAAGAATTATAAGGATCCTACCCTATTAGAGTCTAAGGTAACTACCCCAAAGAAGAATACTACTTCACACAAGTATATTTAATAAGCCCTAAGTTAAGCTAGGAGAAGAGCCTTAAGTACTAATAAAATATCTAAAGTCTCTGAATCCCACCTAGCTTTACTAGCCCTATACTAAAGTAGCCAAATACCTATCCCGGAAGGTTTTAAAGGCCTTATTAACCTAAGTATATATAGCTAAATTACTACCTTTAAAAGTAATAAAATAAATCCCCCCAAAATCACTAGTTTTATTACCTTCTTTATTAATCACTATACTAAGTATAATATATATAGCAAGTAGTTATTAGCCAACTTTTAATTAAACTTTAAGAATTATTTCCCCATTTTTAATTACTTTAACCCCTATATAGTAAAGGCTCTTTATAAAATACTTATATAAAATAGAGTTTTTATTCCCTCTACTTAGGGAATAATAATTAAAGCTAGGATTATTAAAACCCTTAAGTAAAATAATTTTTACTTATAAATTAAGAATAATATTACCTCTATTTAAAAAACTACCCTATTTATTATTACTTAAATTATTAAAGACTTTAAATTCTATAGGGATTTTATAAAGCCTCTACTCTCTTTTATTACTTTTACTTAGAATCCCCCTTAAGATCTCTCTCTCTCTACTTAACCTCCCAAGGTTTTAATAAAAACTCCCTCTCTTACTTAAACCTCTACTCTAAATCCCCAGGGTATACCTTAAAATACCCTTATTCTCAAGGAAAATTACTACCCTACTACTAGGCTACCTAAACCTTATTTACCCCTCTCTACCTAGTCTTATATTACCCACTAGTTTTATAAGCCTCCTACTACCCACTAACTTAAGAGTTTAACTAAGTTTTATAGTAGTAATAACTTTAAATATAATAGTAAACTTATAAATATCTTAAATTTAAAGCTTATTATCTTTTAGGATTACTATACTAAGACTAGTATTAATTACCTATAATATAGTAAAGCCTTCTTATTAATACTAAAAAGTAAGGCCTAAGACTTCTATTTCTATAATATCATAAGTATAGCTATTCTCTCCCCCTTTAATTAAATAATTAATAATATAAAGACCTACTTTAAGAATAAGGAGTTTTACCTTACTAATAAGACCCTCTAGACTAATATAACCCTACCTAACTTTATTCACTAGTACCCTAATAAACCTAAATTAAAAGTCCTTAAGATATTATTTAAAATACTTATAATACTAAAGTTAGTATTAGGCCCAGAGTTTTAAAATAAAGTAGTATTATATAATAAACTTATTAAGGCCTACTAGGGTATTAGGGAGTATAAATTAGTACTCTATAGACCTCTAATTAGTATTTAGGAGCTATATAACTCCCTTTAGAGTACTATTAATATAACTTTAAGAATAAATAAAAATATTAGTTAGTTCCCTACTAATAGTGAGAATATTAAGGAGATTAGCTAATTCTATATAAATTAATACTTTTAGAGTAGTAGTAATTATAACTTTCACTATAATTAGAGTAATAATTATTACTCTATACCCTAAAACTACTCTTAGTACCCCCCATTAGATTACAGTAATTACTATAATAATATTAAGTAATATTAAATTTATAGAAAACCTAGCTACCACAGCTAGAAGTATTCTAAAGTTAAATAGGCTAATAGCTTTAGCAAGTTCAAATCCAAATACTTATAAAATATTACTAAGAATAAATTTTCTACCTTTTTAGAGTATTTTAAGAGTAATAATAATAATACTAATAATAATAATAAACTTAATAGGCCTAATATAAATAATAAGGTCTAGTAATACCTCTAGAGCTACTAATAGAAGAATTACTTAGATTTATTTAACTTTACTACTTATTATACTAAATCTCCCTTTATAATTAATAGTACTAAGCTAGCTAAAACCCTCCTAAATTAAGTAACTTTCTACGTAGTTATAGGTTTTAACTCTACTGCTAGCCCTAAAATCCCTATACCTAGATTAACTTAACTTATCCTACCTAGAGATTTAACTCCCACCCAACTATTTATACTAAATAGCTATTATTTAGAGGAAGTTTTTTAAGGTATTATACTTAATTTAAGTACTACTAAAGTCTCAACAACTAATTAATAATAAATTATAACCCTATAATAAATAAAACTAACTATCTTAATTAATATAATTACTATTAACTAAGTATAAATTTAATTTAATAATAACTTTTTTAAGAACTTCTCTAGTACTATTACTATTCTAATAATCTTTAGTAAAATAATTTTTTATATAGTACTCTCTAATATACTATTTTTACTCTACCTAAAGAATATAAATTAATTAAGTATTTATTTTAATAACCTCTATAATTACCTCTTTCAAGGTAAAATTACTACTCTAATTATTCACAAATAGGGCCATACTTAGCTTTTACTAAATAATAAGTAAACTTTCACTTATAGTAACTTTTTAACTAATATAAAGCTATACTAGCTCCACTACTGGTTCAGCTACCCCTCTATAATAAAGCTAGCTACCCTCCTCCAGTATACTAGCTATCCCATTTATATAGCTATAATTAAGTAGCTAATAAAAGTCTACTAATACTACTAAATAAATACTAGAGCTCCCTATTACTTTAAATTTATATTAAAAAATAATATTTACTTTAATTATAAAGTTATTTATAATATTTTATATCTTAAGAGTAAAATAACCCTCTATATTATTAATACTACTATAGACTTTAATATAGTATACTTTTTAAGTAATTTATTTATTAAAATAATATAAGAGACTCTCTACCTCTATTAAATTTATATTTATTAAGGCCCTCTAAATTATATTATTACTAATACTAGCCTTAACTTTACTACTAAAATATTTAAGTAGAGTACCTAATTCATAACTATAATTATAAAGGTAGTCCTAATTAAAGCCCACTACTAAATTAGTAAAACTAAGTACTATTATAGCCCTCTCTACTAGGCCTATACTATTATTCACTAGGAACTCCCAAACATTTAGCCTCCACTAGCCCTCTAAATAACTATTAAGACTATTAATAATACTACTAAGCCTAATAGCCTAGTTCTAATTCTCTTTATTTTTAGTACTTACCCCCATATTAATAATAACTCTACTCCTCCCTCTAATATTACTACCTAGGCTAAGGCTATTCACAATATAATAACTAATCTCCAAAAGGAGACTATAAAGTATAAAGTTATGGATACCCTCTCTACCTAAAATAGCCTTATAACTAATAATATTATTACTCTCCCCCTCTAATTCCTTATTTATATTTATTATAAGAAAAATAAATAATAAGGCCCTTATTATTTAATTATTATTTTAAATAAAATAATTACTATTAATTTACCCTAAAGCCCTAGGGATTTTCCCACTATAATAATAAAGCTATTTTATAAGAATTAAAATAATCCTAAAATTACTAATCCCACTACCCTTCCCACTCCCCTAAATAAGGCCCCTAACCCTAATCCTATCTCTAGCTTTACCCCCAAAACTAAGCCTACTCCCAATCCTAGCCCTACCCCCAGCCCTACCCCCACTCTCACTACTATTAAATACCCTCAAGGCTACCCTTATAAGGTAACTATTATCTCCCAAATTATTAACATTTTTAAATAGGAGACTAATTACTAAGTATTTTTATTACTTAAGGAGAAGGCTAATCTAGCCCTCTCTATTAAGCTCCATAAAAATAGTAAAATTACTAATAATAGCCTCCCCTTTTAGAAATTATAAGAGAAGGAGATTAATACTCTTTTAGAGTATAAGGTATTTTACTTCGAGATATTTAATCCCTCCAAGTAATATAACTACTTATTTTACTCTTAAATAATTAATAAAATCAAAAATAAAACTATAACCCTATTTAAGAAGTCCTACTTAATTATTTATAGTATTAATAATACTAAGAAATATAGAATATTAACCTAATTACCTACTATTTAGTATTATAATTTATATTTATTCTTAGTTATTACCCCCTCTCTTAGTAGTAACTATTCACTTTAAATTAGGAATATTACCTAGGCCTATATTTAATCCTAAATAACTTTAACTCACAACATTTACACCTACCTCCCTAACTAAATCCATAATTAATACCCTCCTAGTACTATTATAAAGATTATAAAGTCTCTCTATGGGATTACTAAAGCTAGTACTTATTAATAGGCTATATATAATACCTATTATTAAAATAAACTATAAATAACCTCCTCTATTTTTAATCCCTACCTCCTTATTACCTCTAACTTAAGCCCTCACTTCACTATTATTAGTATATAAACTAATAATACTATTAATTTATTCACTAAGTTATTTTTAGCCCTTAAGGAGAAGGAATTAATAAAAGCCAAATTTATAGTTAAGCCTAAAGAGAGGCTCTCACTTAGTACTCCTATTATATTTAATAATAGTACTATCTTATTATTACCTAATAAGAGTATTACACTTTATTAAAAGAACTAAAGTACTAAAATTAATACTATTAATATTAAGAATAACTCTAAAAAGTAATAATATATAAAGTAGAGAGCCCACAGAGCCTATATTACCTTAATCTATTAACCTAAAGCCTACTTTAATTTATTTACTACTATTTAATACTAGGACCCTACTAATAAATATATTATAGCCCTTAATAAGTACCTCTAATAATTTAAAGTAAATCTAGATTATACTCTCATATTTATTTTATTATTATTACTCTCTATAAAACTCTTTATATTTATAAATAAATCTTTTATAAATAACTATAATTTAATCTTATAATTAAGCTATATTATTATTCTAGCTAATAAAATAATAAATAACTCCACCTTTATACTAAAAGGGAATATTCTTTATTATAATTTAATAAAGTATAAGAGAGTTACCTATAATATATTAACTAATAAAATCTATACTATAATCACTAGAGCCAACCTTACCTTTATAATCTCTATTACCCTCTACTAAATTATAATAAAGCTATATATTATTAAAATTATCCCTATAGTAATATATATAGACTTATACTTACTATATAAGTACCTCATAAAACTTAGCACTATAAAAGAGAAGCACTTCATAATTAATATTATAGCCCTCTACTAATTATATAAGTAGTATGAGCTCTCTAAAGTCCACTAAGTTAATAGTAAAAATAACCCAGTAGACACCTTTATAAAGGCCTTACCTAATACCACCCTATACTACCTAGTTAATATAAATATAATTATAATCCATATAAAAGAATAAGTCACCTAAATAAGTAAATAATAAGGAATTTAATAAATAAATTTAGCTATTTTTAATTATTTATTATTATTTAATTTATATATATAAGAGCAGCGGATTTTAGGCAAATTATAGCACAAAAGTAAAAGTTACTAGTGTTGGGATATTCGCCCAATACACTAGGCCACCAAAGGCCCAGCCCACCAGGCCTCCTAAGGCCTAGTACTTAGGAGCCCACAGTAGCGAGGTTATGTAAGCCTCAGCTTATATGACCACCCTACCGCAATATATCTCCCCTCCAGGGCTCCCCCTTCACGATAGCTTCTTTTTCTCTCCTTAACCTATCTATTATAATACCTTCGTACATATACAACTGTTGCCTTGATTCGTCTCTAAACGTATACTGGATCTAGTTCTAGTGAAACCTATAGGTTCTTTAGAATAAAGGCTTTATATTTATTACTAAAATCCTAGGCCTTAAAAATAGAAAGGGAGAGGTCCTCTATTTTACCCCTTATTAATTAGGATAATATATTATTAAGTATTATTCTTAGGAAGAAAAAAAGAATAAACCTAAGTAAGTTTAATTTAATATTAGAGGTAATAATTAATTATATACTAGGTTTAAATTCTCTAAGGATAAGTAATTCTTAAAAGCTAAAGCTTAGTTATAGTATAAAAGACTAGGCTACCTAAGTATAAGAGGCCTAGAATAAATAATAAAAATTACTATAAGTATTAAATTAAAGGGAATTACTAAGGATAAATATAAAGCCTGCGTAGTTAATAAAGTAATTTAATAAGTCTTAAGGAGACCTCTTAATTATTAGCCTATAATACTAAGGAATTATATTACTATTAACTTCTTCTCTATAAGTAATATTTATAATAGAGAGAAATACTTCCTACTATTTATAAATTAATAATTAGACTTTATTTAGGGATAAACCTTAAAAACTAGGAAAGAGAACCTCTAAGTAATATAAAAGATTATTACTTATCTTAAATAATAATATAATATTATAGTATTTATTATTTAACTTAATTAGAATATAGCTGTTAAGAATACCTTTAATATTTAAATAGTAATAAAAGGAATACTTATTAAAAGATTAGTGGATTATATAAGTACTTAAAATTCTACTAAGAGGTATAGTAGGATTATATTTATAATTATAAAATCTCTAAAATATTAGTTATAATTTCCTAAATCTATAGTACTAGAACTCATTAAAATAGTAATTTATTTAATAAATAGGCTAGGTTATTACTACTATAAATAGAAGACTCTAAAAGGTCTTATTAATAACTAACTTAATAAATAGTTAAATACTTCCTATTACTAAGTAGAGCTCCTATAAGTTAGCCATCTTAAGAAATATAAATATTAAGTATATTTATTAATAAAGACCTATAAGAGGAATAAGTAGTATATAAATAAAACTCTACTAAGAGTATATATTAGTTATTTTTATAATTATAATAGTACTAATATTTACTAAATTTAAGTACTTTTATTAAGTAAAGTTTTTTAAATTTATAATATTATTTTTAATAAGAATATTATATATAATTTAAGAATTGAGAATATTAGTTAATTATATTAATAAGAACTTTAATTTATATTTAAGTAACTTAAAGTTAAGAACCTAGACCTAATTATAGAAGAGTTACTAATAAACTCTATTCTATAGGATAGAAATAAGTAACTCTATAAAGTTAATTTTTAATTACTTAAGGAGAGTTAATTTAAATTAAATATTAATATATAATTACTAAGCCTAGTACCCTTAAGAGAATAATTAATAGTACTAATTAATTTAATTAAGAGGGTAGTAGAAAAAATAAATATTACCTAGGAGTAATAATAAATTACTAAGTTAATTAAAGTTCCAAAGTAAGTAAATAACCTAATTTCCTATATAATAATAATAAGGAGAGGAAAACCTAGAGGTTCCTATAATAATACCTTATTTAATTAGAGAATTCTAGTTAAATAAGTTAATTATTAGTTAAGTACTACTATAAGGTTATTAGTAAGAAAATAAATAAGAGAGACTTCCCTAAATTAATTTAATTTCCTACTACTAATAAATATAATTAAGAATAAGAATTAGAAAAATACCTTAGTAGAAGGCTTAGGTAAAATTTATTGCTAAGACCTCTAATTAGTCCCCATAAATTATATAGTAGTAAGAAAATATTAATACTAAAATAAGTAGTTAGCTATAATAAATATTAAATATTAAACTATTTAAAATAAGGGAATATTTAAACTTATTAAATTTAAGAATATTAAAAAGGAATATTAAATCCTTCCCCTTAAATAAGTATTTATATATAAATTTAATAAGTATAGTTACTTAAGGAAGTTTAAGGTAAGGATTTATGTGAGGGGAGACCTTTAATTAGAAAATAAACTTAATACCTATATATTAATACTTACCTTATATTTATTTAAAAGTATTATAGTAATTATAGTAAGGTTTAACCTTAAATTAATTTAACTTGATACTATAAATACCTTTATAAATATAATATTAGATAAGATTATTTATATTTATTACTCTCCTAGATTTAACAAATTAAGTAAATGCCTTATACTTTAAAAAGTTCTATATAGTCTCTAATAATTACCTCTTCTATAGTAATAAAGTCTTAAAATAACTCTATAGCTCCTAAATACTAAGTTATTAGATAAAAATGACTATATTTTTATTATAAATAGTATACTAGTTTTTATATTTATAAATAATATTATAGTCCTCTTTTAAAAGGGAGATTATATTAAAGTAAGAGTTATTATTAATAGACTTAAGTTAACCTATAAAATAATAGAAATAGGTAAATTAAGTATATTCCTAGGTATTTAAATTATCTAAGATTATTAATAATATAAATTATAGCTCTATTTTAATAAGTATATTAAGAAAATCTATAATAAATTTAATATTAGTGATATAACCTTATTATAAATAATAATAACCCCCATAGTATTTAATAAGTTAGTCCCTAACCCTAGGTAAGTCTCTAATAATAAAATTTACCTATATTAATATAAATTTAAATTTATTAATTATATAATTATAATTACTTAACTAAATATTATAAGAACATTATTAAAATTAATAGAGTTCTCTATAAACCTATTTACTAAGTATTATAAAGCAGCTAATTAATACCTTATATATTTATAATAAATAAGGTACTTAGTAATTGAATTTAATACTAAAGATAAGGGACTTCTTTTTTATACTTTAAATACCTCCTTTATTAATAATAGTATTATTTATAAAAGTACTTAGGGCTATATAATAATATTATTTAGAGGACTAATTTTATAGAAGTTATTAAAATAGTACTAAGTTATTACTTCTAGTACTAAGGTGGAATTAGTAGCCCTCTTAAGTACTATAAAAGAGTATTTTATTATTATTTAACTCATAAATAAGCTTTAACTTAAGTTTAATAAAGACTTCTATATATATTATAATAATATTTAAATTCTCTAATTATTAACTACTAAATAACCTCAAGTAACTAGTAAATTATACTATATTAATATTAATAACTTATAAATATAATAAGAAATTAAAGAAAATAAAATTAAGTTTAAATAAGTTAAAATAAATAAAATAATAGTTAATAAGTTTATAAAGGCCCTTCTAGCCTAAAGTTAGAGTTAATTTATAGCCTAACTAGGTATAGTGAATATTAGGGCTATAATTAATAAAAATAGTACTTAAGAAATACTTTTTATAATTGGAAAATATACTATTTAAATCACCTAATTCTAGGTTATAAAATAAAATAAAACCTAACTATAAAATCCCTTTTAATCATGAGATTTCCTTATATTTATTTAGCTCTCCTTTATATAATTTAAATTTATAAGTTTAATATTTCTACTCTATAATAAAACTCTTTATTATAAAGTTTTATATTTTAATAATATAAATTACTATATAATATATATTAAAATAATAAAAGAGAAACTAGGACCCCTTCTAGGATTTATACCTAGCCTAAATAAGTATTACTTTAATAAGAAGTCTTAGAAATTAGGGAACTAAAGTCTTAATAAGTAAAAAACTCTACTAATAACCCATAAATATATAATCCTTAATTTTATAGCTAAAGTAGCTAGAATCCATATTTTAATAGTATTAAGAGATAATAGCTAGTAGAAATCCATAACCCTAAATTAAACTTGAGACCTTGGGTTGAGTTATTAGTTCTTTTAGTTAAGTGCGCCTAATTAAGTGGTGGGCTATACTACTTAACTAAACACCCTAAGCCCAATTTAAGGGGGGATTTCTATAATAGACTTGGATAATAATAGGATATATATATTATAGGTGTGGTAGTTGGCTTTAGGATGGGTTTATAGTAGGAATAATAAATATAGGTATAATTGTTATAGTATAGACCTCATAATAGCCTTATTTTAAGGTCTAAGGGGGTATATTAGGCCTATATTACTATAAGTGAGATGTATAAGTTAGATGTTTAGAGGTATATATTTATGCCTAAATATAGGATATTTATATTAGCTCTATGTAACCTTCTTTTTCTTAGTGTATGCGCCATTTTTTGGCACATTAGTTAGTTACACATCAATTAATTAGTTTTTGTACTTCGCACTATGATTACTGGCTATACTGTTGCTTAATAGTATTTTAAAATATATAAAGTTTTATATTAAGAATATTAATACCTTTATTATTATACTTTATTTTATTAGTATATAATTTAATAAGATCTATAAAATATTAAATTAAAAGAGGACTTTATTAATTATAAGACTCTAGAGGAGTACTTTATTAAAATAGTAGTACTTATAATAATAGTACTAGTAGAGGTACTAGAGGTATTTAGTACTTATATTCCTAGTTTCCTAATTACTCTTAATTTTACTCTTTTCTATTATAATTTCTTAAGGGTTTTTATTAAGGGTTTAAATTAATTTTAGGCTAAATTCTTTAATAATTATTTCCTATAATATTATTAATAAAGTTTTAATTATTAAATAGTATAATAAATTTATCTCCCCTCTTTTATTATTAATTAACTTTATTTTAAGTCTAGAAGTAATACTCCTTTTAAGTAACTATATTCTTTAATTACTAGGTAATCTTTTAGGTTATTTATATAAATACTTTATATTATTAAAAATAATTATAGAGATATTTTATAATATTTAAGGATACTCTATTAAAAAACTTACTAGGATAATTCTTAAAGTCTTCCTAGTATTATAACTATAATTATAACTTTATAAGTTATTTTTTCTTATAAATCTCTATTTAAAAGATAATTTAAGTATTCATTTATTAAGTAATAGTCTCCTTCGAGTATTAGAGTATATACCCCTATATAGAGGAATTAATTATACCTTATTCCTAGAGAACTAGTAAATTAAGGATAACTCTTTACTAGATTTACTAGGACTATAGAGAATTTAGGGAGTTTAGAAAATCCAAGTAGAGTAATTCTAGTTATAAAACTTCCTCTCTAGTTATTATTATTAATTTATAAAGTATAAATAAATAATTATATAATAACTCTCTCTCTTAATTAAGTAAATAATTTTAGAAATAGGAATTATTAAATAAGTTTTAGGCTTCTTAGTAATAAATTAATAGTTAATTTATTAGTTTATAATATATAGTATACTTATAAAATTTATTTAAGTTTTAAATAATTATTTTAGCTTTATTTATTTCTATTATCTTTAGTTTATTTACTATAAATAAGGAGAGTTTAATAGAGAATAAAAGTATATATTTTAAATTAATATAAGGGTTTTTAATAATTATAATATTCCTAGTTTATACTAATAAAAATAGAGAATTAGGAAATTACTTATACTATATTATTAGTAATTATATTAATTATAAGGAATCTCTTTTTTTAAGATTTATAATAACCCTTTTATAAGTATTAGAGAGTACTAAATCTATAGTTTTATAAAAATAAATAACTCTCTCTATAATTTATTTATTTCCTTTTATTAAATCCTAATTCCTTAATTAAGTTTAGTATTACTTTTAAGTTCTCTAGTAATACTTAAGTAAATATAATAATTAATAAAGATTAAGTTTATAATAAGGAATTAGAGAGGTTCTCTTATTATATTTTTATTATTATTCCTCTTCTCTTCTCCTTAAGTATTACTATAATTAATAAGGGTTTTAGATAAATTAATATTAAGTAATTTTAATATGTAATAGACACGGGGGAACTTAATATTAAGTTATTAGAGTAGCCTCCTAATACTAATAGTTCTAGGTAGTATAATAAGCTAGGTATATAGACTAAAATTAATAGAACTAAGGGATTTAAATTCTATTATCTCTTCCTATTTAACCTTATTAATCTATAGTATTTAGAGTAGTATAACTTAGGGTATTTTTATATTAATTAGTATTAGTATTCTAAAGTAATTATATTATTAAATAATACTCTATATGTATTTCTATATATATAAATAAATATATTTAAATATAGAATACTTAATAAGAGATTTAAATATAGTAGAGATTAATAGTATTAAGCTAAATATATAGCTGAAATATAGTTATATAATCCCGCTAAATGGCTGCGCTCTGGGCTTTGCTCCGCGCAGTAGCTGGTTTATGGGTGTTATTATAATAATAATAAATATAAGACTATATTTAAAATTATTCTTAAATTATAAGAGTTACTTAGTAAGAGTAATAATATTCTTATTAAAGGGGTCCTATTATTATATAGTAGTTAATAAATTAAAGTAAGTCTTAGGTTAGTAAATTAAAATAATATAAGTACTTTAAGTATATGATTTAATATATTATTATTTCTTAATTATAAATTGAATATTAATAAGTTCTATTTTAAAGCTTTAGCCCTTTTAATAAAAAATAATAAATTTATTTATTAATAATATAATAGTACTACTATTAAATATAATTAGGGTTTTATAAATTAAAACTTTCTTTAGTTCAATTATAAACTTAACTTTAACTAATTCCTTATTGTTAATAATTAGAAAGAGCTCTATTAATAAACTAATAATATTATTAATTTGTATACTAATAATAAAAAAATAGGGGCTTAATTTATTTATTAATAATAAATATAAGTTAAAAGAGAAACTTTTTATTTATAATTTATTCTTATAATAAGTATTATATACTACTTATTAATAGGTATTAGTCTTTATAATTTTATAAAGAGACTTTATAACTTTTATAATAATACTAGAGGGGTATTAATTTTAAATTTAATTAAAAAATAAATATAAATATTTTTAGTTAATAGGATTTAGAATTATATATAAGCCTATATAATATCTCTAATTTAAATTTAATAATTTAAATTAAAGAATAAAATAATTAATAATAGTAAATATATTCTATAGTATTAAATAATAAGAAATTAAATTAAAATCCTATACTTTTTAATATTATTAATATTATAAATAATTA
>JAXISO010000131.1:0-115768 GCA_036785465.1 Colletotrichum agaves | reverse complement strand
CTAATAAAAAGGGCTATATATTAGAGCTCCCCTGGGGGCTATTATATAATATATTAAGAGAGGAGCTTCTTATACTAAAGAAGACTTTAGAGGACTTATTAAATAAGGGCTTTATTAAAGCTAGTAGCTTTATTATAGGGGCCCTAGTACTCTTTATTAGGAAGCTAGGAGGAGGAATTTATTTTTATGTGGATTATTAGGCCCTAAATATTATTATTAAGAAAGACTAATATTTATTACTCTTAATTTTAAAGACTCTCTAGAGAGTAGTTATTATAAAATAATATACTAAATTTAATATAGTTATAGTCTTCTATAAAATTAAGATTAATAAAGTTAACTAGGAAAAAATAACCTTTTAAATAAGGTATAGGTTATTTAAATAAGTAGTTTACCCCTTTAACTTTACTAGGGTACTTATTACTTTTTAATAATATATTAATGCCTACTTCTATTAATTCCTAGATAACTTTATTATAGCCTATATAAATAATATTTTAATTTACTCTAGTAGGTCCTAGAGTAATTATAAGAATAAAGTTTACTAAGTACTTAGTTACTTCTTAGTTACTAGGTTATAGTTAGACCCTAAGAAGTATAAATTCTCTATTACTAAAGTTAAGTATATAGGCTTTATAGTAACTATGGGAAAGGGTATTTCTTATAATCCTAAGAAGTTAGTTATAATTACTAGTTAGCTCCCCCTAGTAACTCTTAAGGGGGTTTAAAGTTTTCTTAGGTTTATTAATTATTATAAGGTCTTTATACTTTAGTATAATATAATTATAAAGCTATTAATAAGGTTAATAAAGAAGAATACTCTCTTTAAGTAGGTATTAGAGTAGTAGTAAGTATTCTAGGAATTAAAGTAGCTCTTTATAATGGAATTAATACTCTACTAGTTTAACTTAAATATTCTAATAATAATAGAAATGAATTACTCTGGCTTTATATTGGGAGGTGTATTAACTTAGGAAAATAAGTAAAGTACTAGGTACTTAGTAGCTTTTTACTCATAATACTTCTCCCCTATTAAGTATAATTACTCTATTTATAATAAGGAACTTTTAGTAGTATTATCCTACTTAAGAGTATAGAGAGTAGAGCTAGGGAGTACTAGGAGATTTAAAGTACTTATAAATTATAAGAGTTTTAAGTACTTTATAAAAAAGTAATACTTTATAAAAAAGTAGAGTTAGTGGACTAAGGAGTTAGTTAAATATAACTTTTACTTTAAGTACTAACTTAGTACCTAAGTAGTAGTCCCTAATACCCTCTTATATTGGGAGTAGAATACCCCTAAGGGCTAGGATAATAATTAATAATAGAGGTAGGTAATTCAGATTATCCCTAATAATACCTAACCTAGTAGGCTCTAGGTAGGCTATATAGGAGTTAATAGTACTTAAATCTTTAATAGTAGGCTTAATTTCTAAGAACTCTAGAATTATATTATAAGAAAGAATACTTAGTACTAGTAAGTTTATATAATTATTTACTAGGGGGACTATAGTCTCCTATTAGACTTCTATTTTAAAATATAAATTATAGAGTATAAAATAAATACTCTAAGTAGGCTAATATTTTAGGGGAGACTATAAGTTCCTAGTAATAATAATATAAACTACCCCCTAAATAAATTTAGAATAAAGTTAGTATAGGAATCCTATAATTCTAGTATTATAGGTTACCTGGGGAGGAATAGTACCCTGGAGATTATAAGTAGGAGATTCTACTAGCTAGGGTAGTCCTAAATAATATAGTAGTTTATAAGAAATTATAATGTATATAGAGGGGTCTATATTTAAAAATAGACTAAGAGAGGTTTCCTAAAGCTCCTCTTAATACTTAATTAATTATATTCTAATCTTTTTATAAACTTTATTATTAATTTTTCTCTAATAAAGGGGAGAAAAAGTTATTATTTATAAGTTATTATAAATTACTTAAATAAGTCCCTAACTCTAAAGAAAATAAATATAATAGAGACTAAGGTTTATACTTAGTAGTTCCTTACTTATTATTATTACTTCTATAGAATACTATAATTTATTATTAATAATAGGGGGTTAAACTAGGTAAATTACTTTTAAAAGGAGTTTTATAAATTAATAAGTATAATTTACTTATTAAGTATTAAGTACTACTTATAAATAAATAGTAGTATAAAGTAATATAATTAAGAGATTTAGGCTATACTAAGGGCCTTTATTTATTAGTCCTAGAATAATTAGGGGGACTTATTACTTATTATTTAATTAGTACTCTATAATTAGTAATATAGTTCTATTAGAATAATACTTTTCTTTATAGAGTATAAATATTATATTAACTTAATTCTAATAATAGAGGAAATTACTAGAGTACTCTCTAGTGGGGAGGTAGTAATTTAATAATTAATTAACTAAATTAAGTTAATTATAAAGTTTATTTATATAGAAATAGTATTTATATAATAAAGGGCTAAAAATTAGGTTAATAAGAAGTAGTTACTAGTAGAGAGGTACTAAGTAGGTAATAAGGTATAATTAAATATAGTTAATTATAAATCCCTATAGCTAAGTAAGAAGTTTACTTAGTTATATTATAAGTATAAGGTAGTATAAGTAATATCCCCCCTTATAGTGGAATTTAATATACTAGGCTCTATATATTTAAAGTTCTATGTGGATTTCCTCTAGAGAGTTACTAATAACCCCCTACCTAGGTAGGTTATAGTAGATATATAGTTACTTCTTATTATAAATAATAATAATAAGGTTAAATAAGAGGTTAAGAATATTCTAGTAGTGAGGTTCTATTAAGTGGGTAGAGGGTAATAGAGGGAGGCCCTTATAAAGTGAGTTAGGTATATAGACTTAATATGGGAGCTAGTAGCTATAGTAGTAGAAATAGTAGCCCTAGAGTAGTTTAAGGAGAGGTATAGGGATATTATATTAAATAATAGTAACCTAGTAATTGCCCCCCCTGGAATGGGAGGGGGGGGGAGGGGGGTAATATTATAGGCTATGCCTGGATAATATTAGCCCAGGCTTTACCTATGCTTACTTACCCGGTCCCTACCTAGTGCTCCCCTGGTGGGCCCCTGCTGGGCCCCTTATATGCAGACTTTTTATTTATTGTGGGAAACTTCCCTTTTCCCTCCTTAGTTCTAAATAAATAGTATTTTGCGCACTCTTCAGGCTGAATAAGCCCAGGCCCAGCCCTTCACATATACTAACCTTTTAATAATTAGCTAACCCACCTTAATTAAATATAGTGTGCTAGTATACCTACCTAAAATAGCTTAATATACTAGAGGGGTCCAAGGTTAGGTTTTGTGGGGGGTAAGGTGAGTTGTAAACTAGTTAGAAACTGTTAGATTTAAGGGTGTATTACGCCCAAAATGGCACCTAGAAGGGGCCCCACCTCTTTTGCCAATTTAACAGAAACTGCACACTTCATTTTCCTCCAAAGGATGTCCACCAGAAAATCACACCACTTCGACCGTCCCTCAGAGATTGATTAGATTGCATTGCAGCCCCTATCTCGATCTGGACCTCGTGGGCATCCTCCACCTGGGGTAGTAGCATTGGTGCCTTACGAAGCTCTCAATAATGTCTTCGTAAACAGCAGCTCGTCGGTCATGGGGCCAGAGTCGAGGAAACATGCGGACGTGAAGGTGGTTTCGTTCCAAGGAAGCTGCCATTAAGACCCTCCGAGTCGATCCCGAACCCCCGTCGAGGGCCGTGTCCCGCCCCGCCGCCAATCTTGATGGACGAGGTCCGTTATCATACGCGATCGTCCACAGCGTGATATACACCTCCACAAGCATTCCAAACATTAGCTCAGTACCTGGTGGGACCTACCGGTTCTGCTGGTCCCACAAAGTAATGAGCTACCGTTTGGAATGCTTGTGAAGGTGTATGCCGGCAGCCGGCAAGCGATGGAACGCTGCCTTCTTGCTGTCTGCGGGTTCGTATTCGGGTGGACAGAGGTTCCAGGCTCGGCGGAGAAGGTGGTTGATTGCGATAGCCACCAAAACCGCGCTGAACTCCCCTCACCGGCAGGAAGAGTCTCCACTCCGCTGGACGGTGCCGTGATGGGCGGGCGTTGAATCGACGTCATTTGTGGACAACTTGGGGCGGCAGTCCTCCTGGTTGCAAAAGAAAGTTGCTCTTGCTACGGTATCGGGCCAAAGTTTTATCCCCTGTTCAGGTTCCTGCGGCTTGAGCTGGTTCCACGGGGACTTCTTGCTGTAGGTGTTGTTAAGCGATTTTCTAGCCATTCAAAGTCAGCTGTCTGTGGGACGCATTCTCCACGATACCAGTGCTGGGGGTTAAACTTACCCATCATACCATGGTAGTGATTGCATGAAGCACACAACCTAGTCCCGCGTTTCTTTCCGGGGCGGGGGAGGCTTGTGGAAAGTCTGGGCCGTGCTTGCAGATTAGACCATGGAGGCATCGTGTATGAGGGGGTTCGCGAGGCTTGGTATGCAAGTACCGCCCACGTTTCCTGTTTGAGTGTTTAAACCCGTGGTCGGACAAGGACATGGCTTTCTTACAGCTTGGCTGCAACTCCTTCTCAACCGGGAAGGACCGTTTTCATATGTCGACTCGAGGCCTTCTGAGAGCCGTGTGGAGCTGAACCGCGGCCATAATGGGAGGATTCTCGCGCCTGACCCCGGCGGTTGATGCGACTCAAGACGGCTGTACGTTGGGACTTTCTCATCTCTTATATCTGACATCGATGCATTCACCTCGTCCGCATTCGGAAGGTTGCCGGTTGTATCAAGGTTGTATTGACGAGGGACGGTCGAGGAATGTTTCAACAAGAGGAAATTGGATAGCGGCGGCCCGGAGAGGTCGGTAAGGATATTTAAAGTCGTGAGGGCTCGCTGATGCCGGTTGACTCTAACGACGACAAGAGCATAGTCTCACTTGTATTTGGAATTCATCCCTGCGAGTCCTCCTTCGTTGCTACTTTGGTTTCCACGCAGCCAGCAGCCATGCAAGACCAAGTGGCTAAGAATTCGGCATCGACTCCGGTTGGGCCGCCTCTCTCCTCCTTCACCCAAGGAGAGCGAATCAAAGCAAGATACCCCACCGTCACCGCCGCCTTCTATCATCATGCAGAGACTCACCCTGATGTCACTGCAGCCCGTGACCTTTCGGCACCGGAGGTGCGAGAGATCACGTACGGCCAACTAGCTCGTCGAGCCAACCAGCTGTCCAGGAAACTGACCGCTCTCGGCGTCAAGCCTGGGGACAGGGTGCCGCTCGTCGTAAAGCGAGGCATCGACATGTTGGTTGGTGTCGTTGCGATTCTGTCCTGTGGAGCTCAGTACGTGCCGCTTGACGCCGGGGTGGTCCCGGACTCTACCCTGCGATTCGTTTTGGAGCAGTCCGGAGGCAGAAATGTGCTTTGCCTCAATTCGACAAAACGTCGATTGGAGACACTTGGAGTCCTTTGCGAGATTTTGATAATTGACCAAGACCGGGAGACAGACCCCGAGCACGCGCAAATCCTGCCCTATCAGGACTTGGCTGAGACACACCACGGCTGTTATGTGATCTATACATCAGGTACGCAATACAGCTAACTACCAATCAGACATAACGGTCCGCGACTGACCAATTGGCTCTCTAGGAACGACGGGTACACCGAAAGGAGTGGATGTCACTCACCAGAATGTAACTAATCTGGTGTGTCTTTCGCCCGGAAACCTGGGGATCTCGACCGGAACCAGAGTGGGTCAAGTTCTGAACATCAGTTTCGATATGGGTAAGGGGTATGAAGTCCTGTCTCACCGACGACATGATGCTGACTGATCGCAAGCGGCATGGGAGATGTTGGGTTGCCTTTGCAACGGTGGCACGCTGGTTTTGAGAGGTTCAAAATGGGAGCCTGCCATTCGAGAGGTAATGTCACATGTAATGATTCGATATTGGCCATGACAACTAAGTCGAATTTCCTTAGATCCAAGTCCTGATCTGCACACCTAGCATCTTGGCAAAATACGACCCCAGAGAGTATCCCAATATCAGGGTTGTTGCAACCGCAGGTGAGCCCAGCTCTCAGAGGTAAGCACTACGATCCTTTCTTCGCAACGAGCATCGGCTGAACCGGTTTACCGTTTAGACTGGCAGATCTGTGGGGCACCTACGCAAGGTATTACAACTGCTGCGGACCAACTGAGACGACGATCGTGAACACCATGCACCTACACCAGCCAGGACAGGCATTAACGATTGGCAAACCAACTCCCAACAACACCGTCTATGTCCTCGACGATGAGGGCAAGCCCCTTGGCGTTGGTGAGGCCGGTGTCATGTGGGCTGGCGGCCATGGCATCTCGCGAGGATATGTATCTCTACCCGAGAGAACGGCCGAGAGATACAAACTCGACCCTTTCGCGAACGACGGGTAAGTCTTGGAAGTAAACCTGAAAGAGCGAATGCTAAATTTGAGGAAAGATCCATGATGTACAATACCGGCGATCTCGGACGGTGGAGGTCAGATGGCTCGATTGACATCTTGGGCCGAGTCGACGACCAGATCAAGATTAAGGTATGGTGTGATGCATGCTCGACTTCGGAATACTCCGAATTAACAACACGCTCGTAGGGTTTCCGAGTCGAGTTAGACGGTGTGACATCTTCCATCAACTCTTGCCCGACTGTGTCGACGGCGACCGCTCTCCTGGTCGGCAACGAGATCCACGGGTTCGTTGCCCCGAAGGACTGTGATCTTGACGCCATCCAAGCCCATGTTAGAGCTCGTCAACCCTACTACGCCGTACCCACCAAGTTCCACTTCCTCGACGCTCTGCCTCTAACCTCCAACGGGAAGGTAGACAAGCGGGCTTTGAGGGACATGGCCGCCGACCAAGTGGCCGAAAAGAAAGAGGCCGCCGTCACCATCATGGAGACCGGCTCCAAGGAGTCGCTGTCCACGGAGAGCCAGAACTCGGCCTCTGTCGACGAGAAGTCTCAGTCCTCCGCTTCCAGCTTCACCGAGGTCGATGAGAAGCTCGACCTAGACCGCGAGATCCCCGAGAAGACTCTTGGGCGTCCTTACCGCGGCTTCTACCACCGCATCGCCATCGTCTACCGTCGTCTGTTCACCATCGTCGGTCTTTTCAACATTGCGGCCGCCCTTGCCCTCATCTTCGCTGGCTTCAAGAGAGACTGGCTGGGCACTCTTACTGCAATCAACCTGCTCGTGGCAGTCTTGGCACGTCAGGACTTCGTCATCAACGCCCTCTACACCATCACCTGCAACGTCCCCAAGTCCTGGCCACTCGGTATCCGGAAGAGGTGCGCCAAGATCTTCCACCTTGGAGGCGTCCACTCTGGAGCAGCTGTTTTTGCCGGTGCCTGGCTCCTTGCATCCAACGTCAGCGACGAGGTCTGTCAGGTGACTGAGTGCCCGAACTGGGGTCGGCAGTCCATCGCTTCCAAAGTCATCTCATGGCTACTCACTGCCCTCTTCATCATCACGATTGGTTTGGCATGGCCCGGCTTCAGGAAGAAGCACCATGACATGTTCGAGAAGACCCACCGCTTTGTCGGGTGGACCATGCTTAGTCTCTTCTGGGCGCAGATTGTCCTTGCTGCCAACGACGGAAAGACCTCGTCCATGTCTCTTGGAGAAGCCTGCGCCCGCACGCCCGGATTCTGGATGCTGGCGGCCGCAACGCTGAGCATCGCGGCCTCTTGGTTCTTCCTGCGCAAGGTGCCGGTCGACGCCGAGGTTCTCTCCGATCATGCAGTCCGGCTACACTTCGACTACACCGTTCCCGTCAACGGCAGCTTTGTCAGGCTCTCCACCCGTCCCCTCCTCGAGTGGCACGCCTTCGCCACCATTCCCGCCCCGGAGCAGGTGGGATCTCGCCCCAAGGGATTCTCTCTTGTGGTGTCGAACGCGGGCGATTGGACAAAGAACTGCATCCAAAAGCCTCCTACGCACATCTGGGTGCGCGGTGTGCCTACTTGCGGTGTCATGCGCATTGCTACTTGCTTCAACCGAATCGTCGTCATCGCCACCGGCTCGGGCATCGGTCCTCTCCTCGGCCACATCCAGCAGCCGAGCTGCGCAACCCAACTCATTTGGTCCACGCCAAAGCCCGAGCAGACCTTCGGAAAGGAGATGCTCGACGAAATCAGGGCCAAGATTCCCAACGCTGTCATCCACGACACCAGGGTTCTCGGTCGCCCAGACTTGGTCAAGATGGGTTACAACTTGGCAAAGAGCTTCGAGGCCGAGGCCGTGGTGATTATCGCCAACGAGAAGATCACCAAGAAGGTGGTCTACGGCCTCGAGACCAGGGGGGTTGCGGCCTACGGTGCTATTTGGGATTCTTGAGCAAGAAAGGGTCGCGGTTGTTTGGGAAAGGCGAAGGATATCCATCCCACCACGGGGCTGAATTCTGTTCTTACATGTCGCACTGCGGTAGTATCCTGCTGCGTTCGTTGGCTCGCAGTAAAGAAGGTTGGCTTATTACCAGACATCAAAGGCGTTTGGGCATTTTTGGAGTTATAGGCGTGTGTCATTTACTTTGGGGGACTTTCTTTGCTACCGCTGACCGGACACTTTTAGGTAGCTGAAACTTTGGAATCTTATTTGTATATTAAATGAAGTTTCATCGCATATTGGTTTCTCATAGCATTTCATCAAACAAACAGAATTATAATCTGACCGTGAGCGACTTTGCAACGTGAAGCAAGTTTTGCACAAAGCCGAGAGGCAACCACAGAACCTCCAAGCAACGCAAGCGCGGCCCAGAACATGATGCCAAAACATGAAAAAGCTAATCAGTTGGCAGCCTTCCCCCTTCCGAAGTCCAGTTTATCCCATCTCATCAAGCAACCACTCACCAAGGCAACGATACCACAAGCCACAACCAGATATTGGTTGTTCGCAATGACATCCGCCACATGGCCAACGGCGACTCGGGTGACCTTTGGATCAGTGTCGCTCCAGATTCTCGAGTCGAGGCCGGCCAAGGCTTCTCGGATGTCATGGTCACTGAATTCCAGACCTCCGAGAGATCCTTGAAGTTTGTTGAAGCCCACATTCTGGAAGATGCAACCGGCCAGGGCGAGGGTGACCGATACACCGGCCAGCTGGAACATGATGAACAAGGCGGTAGCATCCAAGCGCCTGTTGGCCGGTACATTTTGCACGAGAACGGCGACGCCGGTCTGCCACATGCAACCGACGCCGGCTCCTATGAGACTGCTGACTCCCATGACGCGGCTCTCGGAGGTCGTCGCGGTGATTTGAGCTTGCAAAGCTCCGCCGATGACAGTCAACGCGCCGCCGGCGACATAGAAGGGTGCGTATCTCCCAATGGCGGGGACCAGGCCGGCCGCAAGAATCGTGAAGAAGATGAAGGTAAAGATGAAGGGAAGCAGTCTTACTGCTGCGTCGACGGGTTCGACACCTTTGGTGAAGGCGAAGAACAAGGGAGTGTAGTAAAGGGCTATCCCATAGCAACCGCCGGCGGCGTAGGTGGCAAGGCAGACGAGGATCACCGTCCGGTTCTTGAAGAGGTCGGCGGGAATGGTCCGGTGCTCCTTCCTGGTGAACAGACACAGTTTCTGCTGCAGAACGTAGACGATGTAAATGACGCCGACAAAGACCCAGGCCACGATAGCGGAATGGGAAGACCACGCCCAGATTGAACCGCTGAAAATCAGAGCGGAGCACAGAAGAATGAAGCCGCCCACGTGCAGCACGTTTCCGGTCCAATCAACAGCCCGCAAGCCTTCGATCACAGCAACGGCGTTGGGTGCATGCATGTTGGGCAGGGCTAGGAGGTTGCAGACCGCGATCACGGCTAGCATGGGAAGGTTGATGTACATGGCCTATCACAACTGTAAGAGAATGCACAAATGCTATCGATTCAACTCTTGGCGACTCACCCATCTCCATGTAGCCTTGGGGTTCTCGGCAAATGCGCCCCCAATGACAGGTCCAAGCATGAGCCCAATGGCCCAAGAGACTGCAGTCAAGCCTTGAATGCGAGAGAGTTCCGTTGGAGTGGTGAGCATCGTGTTCACTATGGTGCCACTGTTTCGCAAGTGTTAGTAGCGATATCTCGATGAAGCAAGCATGCCAGGTGAATAAGGGCTCGGGATGTCGAACAACGTACAGTTGGTAAAGTCCCGCTCCTCCAATGCCTTGAATTGCACGTCCGATGATGACGGAGTTAATATTCGGAGCGGCGCCAGAGACAACCGAACCGACAAAAAAGACGAAACAGTATCCGACGATCTGGTACCTGAGATTACCCAAGACCGCAACTCTGCGAGCCAAAGGAATCCATGCGACGTTCATGGCAGTATATGCAATGGCGACCCATGACAAGAGATGGACCTGACCAAAGGCTTCGTAGATCGGCGGCTGAACGTTGGCGGTGTTACTGACGTCGTAGCCTAAGAAACGAGAAAACGATCAGCATGTCTCATAGGAATCTCTCAATACGGAAGAGAAAAGGAAAAGCTTACCAAGAAGCAGACCGACTAAACAGAATGCGGCTTGAATGCAAGGCCATCGCCAAGCAGGCCACCCTTCCCTTGGGTGCTTGTGATGAGACGTCGCACCGTCTTCCTTCGTCTCCGGCACGATACTACCGGCTTGGGTACTTGCACGTTCAACATCGTCGCCAGGCTCCGGCGTCTGTTTGCGTTCGGTTTCCATGGCTGAAGAAGAAGAAGAGCTTGAGAACTTCTCGGACTGTGCCTGGTCAAGCCGGCTCTTGGCAGCAGCGAGACGTATGAAAAAGGAAGTACACGAGAGAAAACCAACGTGAGCAAGATGGATGAAGACGGGTGGCTGCTTCAGGTGAACATGCCAGATAAGTTGCTTCCGAGAGGCGGGAGCCGCCGTCTTATTGTTATCTACATACATCACTGCATGGGGCGAGTGGCTCATTCGAATAAATCACCAAACACCAACAGAACGTTGCAATCCAATGTGCTTCGCCATGCAGTTTGCTTCCGCCCCCCCCATGCCCGGAGCGGACCCCGATTTCAGCCCAACAGCCAACGGCGGCGCTTGTAAACAGCCCTGCCGGGGTAAAAATAATGACATGGGACGGGGGCGAGCCGCGAAATGCCGCTGGCGACGGGACGATTGTTCGCTCCCGGGAAAGCAATGGTCTTCGATGTCCGTATCGGGTAATCTGGCCGACCCGCGACACCAAATCGCCCCCAGTCCGTGTTGGCATTCACCCAACGTGCTCCTGACCCCTGTAGACCCCTTTCGCGCCGCAGTTCGGAACAGCACACATTGCACTGGCAAACAACCAAACAACACAAATCAAGAACTCGACCCGGCGAGATAATCCTCGGGCGTATGATCAAAATTGTTTCTTTCCTGCCGAAGTGGGTGTTCAGCAAACATCATCCAGCGGACCAGCACATGTTCGTTGACGCGCGCCACGAAGCAGGCTGGAGGCTCTCGGCTTGGGTCTGGCCACGATCAAGCAAATGAGCTTGTTTTGGGGGATACATACGTAGCGTAAGCTTACGCACAGAAAGGTGCTTGCGTGTGGTGAAACTCGTGCAGGGTAAGCTTACCGAAAGAGTGCCATTGGCCTGAACAATCCTTTTTCCAGGCAAGAATGCTGGTCAGCGATCAGGCAACCAGTGGCCCTTACCTCCACACGCAGCAGATGAGGCGAGAGATTGAGGCACTACGGTGTGGTGATCTGATGAGGTGGAGTCTTGAGGCTGAGAGAAGTCGTTCCGTATGGTGGCATCAGACGCAAGTCAATCCTTTTATCGCTGAAAGATCAACACTTGACGTGTCCAGGAACATGAAGAGGACGCATGTGATACGAGACATCGAGAAATTTGCGTCAGATCTGTTGTGAAACTTCCTCTTCAGTCCTCCCGGTATGTCTGTTAATGTAATCTCTGCCATAATACCCAAGATAAGAGCGCGACAACGAGCGTTGCCCTCTCAATGATTCCATACGAATGAACTCGAATGAATTCGCCGATTTGCGACGGGCGTCGCGAGCTCTTAGACTCAACCTAGGGCTGTACCCGAAGACATCGAGTTAGCACACACGCTCCAGGACACTCAAGAAACGGCTACTCATGTTGGGTAGTTTTTGTCGCCAAGGATTGTTACCGATTCAAGAGGTCTCCTGAACCGTCAACTCAATACGTTGAGGCGTGGATTGCCGAACGCGCTGGAGGAGGTCTCAGAGCTTTACGCCAATGCCTACACCGTAACAGAAAGGAGAAGAAAAAGGGATTTATTGATAATACGGCTTTCCCATGAGGTTCTTTTCTTCTGAAATTGGAGACACAATATATATACATGTATATGAGACAGATTAAGATGCGGGCGAAGGCATTGTTTGAGAAGCTACGATAGTTCAATACATCGAAAATCCACTGTCTCCCTATACTAAGATTATTGGTTCTGGTTAACATGAAATGACAGTTCTCACAAGCTAGCTCGTGGCATCCTAGCTCGTGGAATTACCTAGTCGTGAGGGTCAACCTTGATCTAGGCGATTCAAGAAAGTTTTGGGTGAAGGTTGTCTGCTGGGCTTCCCATTGTTATACGCGTTACTTCGTGCTACTCGCAGTGAGTGAGTGACCCGGCGGACGGTCTCAGAAGTGGGTCCTCAATCGGCTGTGATACCGGTTGCCGATCTCGGCCGAGATCCCGAATCTGCCGCCAATCAGTGCGACAATCTTCGGGCGATAGGGCGCTTTAACCTTTCGCAGAGCTAGGCCTAACTAAGCAGGAAATGCCCGCCTCAACGCAATAGCGTCGGGTGACAACCCGAGTTGGCCCTGCCAACCAAAGCCCTGCACCGAAGTCGATATGGGCGTTCGAGACCCAGCAACAAAACCCACCATTCTCCTAGTAGAATCGAGTGTCCCCGGAGCAGGTACATCTCAATGGGAGGTTCTCCTCGAGGGACTGAATATTAGCATTAGACTTATAAGAAGCAGGTCACCCGGCTGACATTGGGGCACCTTGGCTGGGGTCAGCGCCACCTAATTCGACCGAGCTCTGACAAGAAGACGCTGCCTTTTAGTCATTCAAGATGGTTGTTCTGTTGCCGCTTCGAACAAAGGTTCTATTCACGGCGGCTGAATTAGAGAAATCCCACACTTGCGGTTCATAGACTGGACAAACGCAATACACGCATTGATCTGCATCCTCATAGCTTAATATTTCGAACTACACCTAAAACTGCAGTGACTTATGAATGTCTCATGTTACCATCACCCCAACGGTAATTCCCAGTGAGCAATGAATTCCACAACACTGACGATCAAAGTGACTAATCTCTATCGATTCTTCATTCCTGAAGCTCATGCGATCTCGGAGACAGGAAACTGAGAGAGACTATGACTGGACATCTAAGTTTTGGGACTTTGCATCCAAAAAACCATCCATGAGCAGCCTCATTTCCTGTCCCAAATTCTGACATCGCCACCGGCCATGACGTGCATTCTTTCCCGGTCCCAAAATCCCGCTTCATCCGCAGCAATTCTGGCTGCAGCTTCGGGCGTCGACACGGCAGCAACAAATCTGTCGGATGCGGCCTTGTCTTCGAAGTCTATGGTCACGATGACATCGTAGTACATTTCCTTGGCATTGCCTGCCGCCAGAACTGGTTCGTCATCGTTCCCGCGCGGCGGATACCATCTGGTGTGTTTGAGAGGCATTGCATCTCCGCAAATGGCTTCTACCAAGTGCATATGCTGCTCGTAGCGCTGCTTGAATTCGGCATGCGAGATTCCTTCCTTGCGACCGGCAAGAACCATCATAGTATAGCCCATCGTGATGCTGGAAGCCTTGAGAGGTTACTAGAGTTCCTTGGAATTGTTGTGGGATGTAACTTTTGCAGTGGATGACCTGTTTGGTCGCCGTAGAGATCCTCGAAAATTGGCGGGTTGAAAGATGCGAGTGTTGACTTTGACCGCCTCACAATGATCTGGTGGTGTCTAGCATCCTAATTATACTTTCAGGTTGTCTAGCTACCATGAATCAAAATGAGGCGAATCTCCTAGTGCATTCCATATGTTTCTATCATTTTCAGAACGATCGTCGTGCTTGATCTGAAAGCCCAAGGCGTGACGTAGGAAGTCTGACAGCAGCAGGCTATGATGGACGCCAGAGCTACGATACACGACGCTGAACCACCCGTGGACCGCTAATCCGCTCCGCTCACAGCTCCGCAGATCAATTACATCCCGTCAGCGCTATCAAACTCCGCACCCGCATTTTGGCCCGCTCTCGTCCTGCAATGAACAATTAAAGTTGGCATTTACTGGTGACTTTCCTGTGCCTGGGCAAGTGTGGAAGATTCAAGGAGAAAATGATCAACGCATGTTTTCCCCCTCACTAGAAATTCACTGAATTGATCATCATATTCGTACTGCACAGAATAGGTGTGAGACTTGTAGCTTGAATACTTTGTCTAGTAAAAGTGAAAGCTGCTTTCACATAGACGCGGAACCTATCGTTTTCTAACTGACAAGTAATATTAAATCATCCCTAGAGCTCTCCTACGGGCCTCGAATGACCGCTGGACCAATGTGATATTCGAAGCTACCTCGAACGCATGAGGCAACCCAGGCCAGATATTGAGTTCGACCTCGACCTCGTCCGCAGCCAGCTTATCAGCGTACGCGATATCCTCAGAAAGAAACAAGTCCAGCTGGCCCACGTCAATGTAAGCGGGGGGAAGACCCGTCAGATTCCGGGCCCTTCCCGGCGCGGCATAGATCGAGACATTCGCCTTGGGGTCGCCGGCGACATCTTCCCCGAGGACTGCGGCCCAGCTGAGCTCGTTGGCGCTCTCCGTCCACAGTAGGTATTTCGAATAAGACGAGTTACTTGGGAGTCGAGTTCTGTCGTCGAGCATCGGGTAGACCAGGATCTGTTTGGCGATGGGCGGCTCTAGAGCGCGGTCTCGAGCCAGGATAGCCGTAGCGGCGGCAAGTCCGCCGCCACCAGAGCTTCCCATGATCGCAATGCGCCTGTTGTCGATGTTGTACTCCGCAGCATGTTCGGATAGGTGTTTGAGGCCAGCATAAACGTCCTCGGTGAGGCTGGGGCCCACGTGTTCCGGCGCAAGGCGATATTCCACCGAGAAAAAGTCAAGCCCGTAGAGATCGACATAACCGGTAACATCAGGCGCGGTGTCCTCGGCGCTCCCGGCGACCATGCCGCCGCCATGGACATACAGCACAGCGGGCTGGTCGGTGGAGTTCTGAGTCTTGTTGGCGTGGGTGAAATGAAGAAGACTGAGGGAGGTGCCGTCGTATGTCTCAAAGGGAATTTCAGTTTGCAAAATGTGATCAGGGATCGGGACAGAGTAAAGTTGTTTCACCAAGCTGTTGGTGTGATTCCGAACCTCAAACACATCCTTGAATGGCGTGGGAGGCGCTGGAAGGTTGAAGCCGGCAATGAAAGCCGCGAACTCGGGATCGTAGTGCAGGTTTGACAAGGCCATCGTTTGAGAAGAAAGCTGATTTCGGTAAATTGGTTGCTGTTAAAATTGATGACAACCGTATCACAGCAGACAGAGTCCCTCCCTCCTTTATACCTTTGCATAATCATGGTAATCAGACACTGCCTTCTTGGCCTTCTATTTTCAGTTTCCTTATTTTCTTCGCCTCTGGTCGCTTGTAAAGTCTGTTGTTGGCGATGAGAATCCTACGAAGACGAAGCCACTCCGGTCCGAATACCAAGGCTGCATTGTTACATTGGAGTCCGACTGCTGGGTGGGGCCGGCCCCGGAATGGTGCTGCGGATGCAACGCTGCGCACACTTTCCAGACCCCAAGGTAATGGTAGGATACTTTTCAGGTGACGATCTTCTTCAGCCATCCCCCATTCTCAGCCGCGCCCTTGGGGGTGGCTCAGGGTCCCCAACGTCAGTAGGCAGACAAATATGCGCGCACCTCAGATATCGTGTGAGTTGAAGGGTTGCCCCCACCTTGACGTATCCTCTGTCTGTCTACCTTCTAAAAGAGAGTTAGCTTTCGATATTTCGTAGCGTTGCAGGTTGAGATTGGAAAGGTGCTGGACCCAAGCGTGTCTTCTTGACTCGTGAAACCATTAAGTTCACGTCATGTTGCGGCTGAGTTAGGAAACATCGTATCGTTTTCAAACGACGGTATCTGTCAATGAGCCCTCGCAAACTAGTTTGTAAAATGACTCAACATATTCAACCGAACCGTCAAGGGGAAATTGCAGAATTTATTGAATTCTGCTCTTTACTTAGTGAGGCCAAGTGGGCGCATTCCACATCTCGGCTGATGTTCGAGGAGCCAAACTTTGGGGGTGGCCTGAGAATGAGGCGTAATAGCAAGGAATCAAGTCCTGATCAAGTCTTCCAAAGATGCTGAGTGGCCGGTTTCGCCCTCACTCTTTCTAAGTGTAGTGGGAATCTTCTTCATAGCTTTAAAAATGCACGTCAACGTTCAGATGTCTCAGAACTGATCGGAGATTCCAGAGTTGGAGTAGTAATGATAGCGACCACGGAAAACTATGCACGAATATGTAATGGAACGTAAAATAGGAATGCAAACTGCTTGAAAGTCTACCTTTGTGGAAACTGGTACCTAATCTCTGACCTGGAAACCCTGACTCTTAGGCAAAGGATGGAACTCTTTTAGTTGAGCTAATCACTGTGCTCATCATATCCACATAGTCGACTAATAACTCATCATCCTTGTGCAGGTCTTGCTGTACCCAAATGGAGTGTATCGTGTCCTTCACTCCCTGGATGCTCCTGATCCTGGCGTCCCTTTGAGTCCTCTCGATCAGGTTGATGATAGCTACCCTCTGATCATCTCGCTTCGCTTCGCAAGCTAGAATGAACAGCGGGAAAAAGTGCTCGCAGGTGCATGACTGCACGATTCCAGAAAAAACGTCATCAATCAGAGAGACGAGATCTGTCTCTGGCTCTCCTGGTCTCTGTGAGGCACGTGCGAGATAGATCCGCGTCGCTATCTGGTACACCTGCACGGCCATCTTGTCTTCGGTGGTCGATCCAGACAAGGAGGGGTCAGTTGAAACCTCGATAACCCTTCTCTCGAGGTCTTTGAGACGGTGCTGATAACCGTCGTCCTCGCTTCTCGCGTTCCGAAGGTCTACCAGTGTATCGCAGACTTCGGAGAGGAGGTTCACTATGGCGTAGGTGGGGTTTACTGAGGGAAGTCTCTTGTTTTAGCTGTTAGCAAAGCGGAAGCTTATTGGGGCACCTTCGAAGTTCACGTCAACTTACGGGCCTGTACACTGCCAGCGGTGGACCGAGGGAATTCTGACTTCGGAAATTGTTTTGACTTCCAGTGTTTTGGTTTGGAGGATTCTGGCGCAAGTGATGTATTGTGAAGCGAGAAAGAGTGTCGTGATACTGGACCCAATTCAACAAGAGACCAGTTTCGCTCAAATTCTGGCAGTCCATCAGATGGGTCGTCTGGATCATGTCGATGGCCCCTTTCGTGTGCCACAGCCACTCTCCAGACCCTTCTGATGTGTGGAGGATCTACGACGTTACTCAGCGCATTCATCCTGGTGTCATTGTAAATGCTCCTCACCTCTGAAGATCCTAGAAGCATCGAGGCAGCGACGCGTTGAGCTGCCCGTCTAGGGATGACCTGGTTTTCTACTACCGAGGCGGAAAGGGTTTGAAGCGCCTGTATCTTCAGTCTCATCGCCTGATCGTTTAGTCCGTATCGGCGCAGAGAAGCGAATGCTGCGAGAGACTGGAAAAGAGCAAGAGCCGGCATCTCACTATCTCCCAAGGCCATACCGAGGAGGGCATCGCGAATTTGACAAGGACTTTGGCCAAATGTTACCAGTGATAGATACGCCACATTTTGAACTAGCCAAAGTGTCAGGCTTGGAGATCCGGGTCAAAATTTGGCCATGCAAAAATGTCATATGCTTACAATAGTAGATCAAATCCAGGTGACTCGCTTGCCTTTCAGACATCCTCCACAGAGTCCGGGATGAATTCGACGGCCGCTCATAGTCAATTCGACATGGATTATATCCGTATATTTCCAGATCTTGGGATGTCGTATTCACAAACGTCGGAATGGTGAGCGTAGGAGGTGGCTTGCCCATAAATCTGTCCGCCAGCGATGATTCACCGCCCGTCATTGAGCGTCTTTTGTCGCCAGGCTTGGGCCATGACAGGCGCAGCTCATAACCTTCGCAGCATCGCCGGGATTGGAGACATCTCCGACAGGTCGGCAGTCCCCTATCGCATTGGATTTTGCGGGCTTACGACGCACATTAGGACCAGTAAGCTTGCGCGGAAAGCGGCCGTATCTGTCGGTGCCATCACTACTCACCTGCGCATGTCCAGCATCCCTTTCGAGCTTTCATGGTCGGGGCTACGATGTTGTAATCCTGGTCGAAGCCAGTCGGAGAACGAAGTGACAGACTCCCCGAGGCCCAAAATCTCGGTGAAAGTTGCCCTCGATGGGTCGCTGACATCCTAAATAGTCCCATGTGGTGGTATGATGCTTCCGCCGTTTGTCAGCCTGCAGTTCAAGGGTGATAAGGGATCTATCTGCATTCCTAGCGTGCCGTAGGGCGGCGTCAATTGACCCAAAGACATGTGCCAGGCGAGCCTTGACCCCACAGGTTGCAGCTTTTATCGAGACTAAGAGTCGAGTGTTTGGTCTCTCGGCGTTTCCCCGATGTTTGTCCATCCAATCAACCCTTGTCTGTTGCTCTGAGTTCTGGGTGACGCTTCATCAAGTTACGCATGCTCGTCTATGATTATGAATCATACAGGATGTAATTGCTCTGAGCAGCTTTTCGCATTTCGCGAATTGTTATAAGTAGCACCAACAATCTTCATTTTACCAAAGTCATTTCCATCAGCACTTCACTCTCAGTCAATATCTCAGTCAATCAATTACTTCCACCAAACTTGAAACCTTCAACTCTCTCGTCTGCAATATTCACAGCAATGGCTGCATACTTAATCACGCAAGCAACTGGCCAACAGAGCCGCTGGGCCATTTCGCATCTCCTCGAAGCCGGCGCCAAGGTTCACGGTTTGGTCCGCGACCTCCAAAAGGTCCCGCCAAGTCTGCAAAACCCCAACATCACTCTCTTCCAGGGGGAAAGCAAGAACTTCGATGACGTCCTCCAAGCAGCCCAGGGCTGCAAGGGCGTCTTTCTCAACACCGTCCCTTACCCAGGACTCGAGCTGCTACAGGCTCAAACGGTTGTCGAGGCCTGCAAGGAAGCAGGAGTAGAGACAGTTGTTGTCGCGACAACCCACGGCGCAGGGATGAAGGAGGTCTGGGACAACGAGGCAACTAAAGAAATCGGATTACATGGCTATTGGTCCTCCAAGGCGGAGGTTGAGAACATTGTTCGGTCTGGCGAATTCCCGTCATACACTATCCTTCGACCAGCCGTCATGCATCACGACTTCTTCCTCCCCGGCGCGCCCGACAACTATCCCAGACTTGCAACTCATGGTGTACTTGATTGTCTCCTGGAAGACGGCGTCAAGCTTCCCTTCACGGACTCAAACGACGTTGGAAGCTACGTCGCTGCAGCCCTCCTGAACCCCGCCAAGTTTGGTGGCGAGGAGATAGATCTAGGTAATGAGGTGCTCACTATTGAGGAGGCTCGGGATGTTCTTGCCCACGTCAGCGGCAAAGAAGTATCAATCCAGAAGCGAACATTGAAAGAGGTGGAGGAGATGGGTATCAGTGTCTTTGGGCAGCGATTCCATCTTATGGCCAATATCAAAGACCTCAACTGGACGACCGAGAATGCCAAGGGTGTCCAGGAGAAGTTCGGAATTCCCTTTACCTCCTTGGAGACTTCTTTGCAGAGGGATCGGGCAAAAGTTCTGGAATGTCTCCCAACGAAGCCAATTGTTTGAGGGTCGGCCTTTTTGCATTGACAAAAGACGGAAACTGAGGTCTGGGTTGCTGAGTATACATGTAAGATGGAACAGCAAAGGACATGTATGCGGCATGGGGCTTTGAGTTTACTTTGGGCCAGTAACTTTGGGAGTTGGTGATTCAGTATATGCCAAATTAATTTACTATGAGTCCAGGAAAGGAGGTCATTTTGTCTTGCACGCCTCAAGAGCTAGGCTTGTGTATGAAACCTATTTAGGAACTTGACGTACTGCCAAAATTTCTATTGATACTAATTCCGTTGAATCGCGCGATACCTGGTAACGAGTTGTAGACTACTTCATTCGGTCGAGCCTTTCTCTGACGGTGGGACTGGTCGTCCGAGCCTGAAAGTCCATACAGCTTCCAGATCATCCAGAATCCTCTGGATTTCCCCATACCCGATGCATTCGCGCATCTGACTTAGGATCGTCCGAATAAACCGAACGTCCTGCTCGCAGTTTACCGAGTACCCAAGGACTAGTATTGGCCACGCTCCGAGATAGCATCTTGTCCAAGTACGATACGCCCCAGGGCGACGCAAAATTGCAAAGGCTCGTTGCACTTGCCACCGTGACGATGCAAACTTGATTAAACCCGTACCACCGGTGATGTCCACCAGAACTGTCTTTCTGGTTGGCGACGTCGAAATGGGGAACTCCGTCATAAAGTCCAGAAGAAGAGATGCAGCTAGTACGAAGAGGGTAACTGCTTCTGTCTGAAAAGCTGCTTTCGGTGACATCGAAGTCGAAGTTTCGGTACCTTTTTTGTCTGTGAGTATAAAATCTTCCCAAGGCCTGATTTCCTGCAGCAATCGGGTGATGGTTTCCGGTCCAGGCTGCTCAGGTGAGTTAAGGCAGTTAATAATCTCTGCGATTAGACGGTAAAGCGGCAACGGCAGTCCCAGGACAAGAGTTGAGTTGACAAATAAGTCATTCATCAGTCCCTCTGCGTCAAGGATGCTCTCGGACTGGTCTAGAAACTGTGGATCAATATGAAAGGTTGATTCGAATGGCTTCCGGGCCGCAAGTAGAAACGCTTGATATACGACACTTTCCATCGCAACCCTGTGTAGCGTTCGAGTCATGGAAAACGGTGACCGTCTATCTTGGTAACGCAACTTCATTAGGCTCATGGCGCCGTCGACGTGCTTTCTGGCGTCGATAGCTGTGTCGGAGCCCCAGAACTGAGGCGACGAATTCTCGATTAGCACGTTCCGCTCGTTGGCGTCACATGTCGAAAGAGTTTGTTCCTCACATTGTACAGGTACAGGTATACCACCGTGGTAATCAAGTTGTCGTCGGGACTTTCTGCAGTGGAGCTTAGCCTGTGAAGGCTCTTATTGACCAATTCGATGGCCCTCAAGTAGTACGTCAACGCAGTGTTGTGATACCGGCACTCTCTCGTAAGCATGTATTTGTTGGAGGCACAGTTGGCCAAGATCGCGAATTTGACGCTGTCCGAGCTCATCATCATGCCGACAATCTGAGTTCCATAGTCCCCCAAGTCTCGCTCCGAGACTGTCGGGAGGAGCAACGTCGAGAGCAGGACGTTCAGGTAGTGGTGAGTCAAGTCAAGCTCGAGGTCTGTTAAGTCTCGACTCCCCATTGACACGATCGACTTCATTCCGCTTGATGTAGACGTGGGTGCTGGTGATGCGGCATGAGATGGCTGGCGCGGGGAGGAGCCGGTCCGTCTGGCCCGAAAACGGCGGTCCCGGAGGTCCTCTGAAGACGGCCACGAGCATTGGCGATCGGAGGAAACGCAGTTCCCACAGATTGGCCGCTCTTCTCCGCATTTCACCTTTCGAGTCCTGCCTGCAACAAGTCGGTCAGAGAGGCCTGACGTGAAAACGCGAGAAACTCTGCGAGAGGGCTGAATTACAAGTGGAACATCCGGTCTTGGTCCGTAGTCTCGCTCTCTGCATGGTTCCGGTGCGCGACCAAACAGGCAATTGCTCCAGGTAATGTATGCTGTGTTTCTATGTATTCGACTCGAATTGAACACTGGTCGCGTCTGGATGGAGATCGTGAACAGGTCGGCAGGACGGATTGTCATTATAATCACGGGCAAAAGTCAAGACCCCGCACGTTATCTCTTATGCATACCCTACATTGCGCTGTGGATCTTTCAATGTGTCCTAAGTGGAGCAAGCTACGTCGCTAAACAACCTGGATCCTTGAAAGTCTGGGGAAAACAGGGACGACTCAGACTAGGAGACACAGTGTCTTCTCCCCGAGGCACTCGACAAGTTGACGAGCGGTAATGAGTGCACGACTATGTGATTTTGGTTTCCAAGCTTCGAATATGAGATAGTATATATACAAAAAGGCTGAGTCTTGCACAATCATCCGATAACTCTAACATCGTATATTTCGGAGGTGTATCATACGGAGTAAATAAGACAGTATAATAGGTATATAAAAAGATAAACATTCTTCTCTGATCCCCTCTCCTGAGAACCAGGGATTATAAGGACCTACATAGGGGCTACCTAGTAAACCCATAGTGATCTCCTCTCCCCCTATCCCCTTTCCGGAACCCATAGAACGCCCTGAACGCCTCTAAAGACTAGCAAACCAAGCTGGATTCCTTCGGCTCGTGACAGTATATACTACTCCTTGATGACCTTGCATACTATTTCGGCTGCGGCCAGGGTATCTTCATCGCGAAAATGCTTCCCAGCGAGCTGTAACGCAATTGGTGCATCGATATAGTCCTCTGGGATATCTATTTGGGATGTTCGGTCAGTTGCTAACCTTTCGCGCTGGAGGCCGAAGGGGCTTACACTTCTTATATTCCCGTTCATCCTCTACAGAGCGAGGCTTGTAATCCTTCTCGACAACATCAATGGCAGGGTCCACCTTCAGACCGGTTGGGAAGGTGACACTGGGCTGGTCAAGGATATTCCAGATCGTGGTATAATGCCAGTACTGTGCGTCCCCGAGTTTGGCAGCTGCTCCGACATAGGCTGGACACAGGATGAAATCGACGCCACGGTCCTTCATGACTTTGTGGTAACTATTTGGCAGTCAGATCGTAAGGAGATGAAACGGAGGAAACTCTTCGTGGAGTACCTACGCATCACGGAATGCGTCTCGGCGCACGTTGAGTTCCCAGTTCTCTCGAATGGAGAGCGGCTCGGGCTTTGAATAGTTGAAAGCCCACTCCGTCAAAAATGCCACCGGCTCACCACCCTCGGCTAGAATTTCTCTTTGAGTTGCAGCGGCATCCGGGAAATAGAGAGTCGTGATTATGTCAGCCCCTTCTCTGTGATTGTATGGTTCAAAGTCTACCACTTTGATTCCGGCCGCTTCCAGCTTCGCGACAGCGAACTTCAACGCGCGGGTGACTGGCGGATGAGGATGTACAATGCTGTTAGCAGCACAAATCATTAGTTCTTGTCTTTCACTGCGGGAATTGCCGGGTTGCTTCTCACAGATCATCCCAAATAACCCCGACGGTAAAGCTTCCAGGCTGGTAAGGCGCTGGTCTCTTCCAAGGAAGCGGGACCAACGACGTCTCTTCCTCCCAAGGCTCTTGATCGATTATACTTCTCTGGAAAAGATCGAGATCTGCAATGCTGTTTGCCAGCGGGGATAAGACGCAGCGGATACTCTCTTGTCCGAGTCCCGCAATGCAGATTCCTTTGTAGGGATTACGCAACGCGGTAGTTCTCAGACCATAGGAACCGCAAAACGCTGCCGGAATCCTGACAGAGCCTCCGATATCTGTGCCAATACCTAGCACGGCGCAGCGAAGACCCAAAGACGCGCCCTCTCCACCACTGGAGCCACCGCTCGTCAGATTTCTGTTATAGGGATTGACTGTCGTGCCGTAGATGGGGTTGCTGCAATCCAGGTGCTGGAAGAATGATACGTTATTTGCGCCCAAATTATGGCACGGGTCAACAGCTTACCATAACACTCTGTGGTTCGTTTGTCCGCACATGGAATATGGCTCCAGCGGCCTTTCCTAAACGTACGACCAGGGCATCTTCCTCGACCACATTTTCCGCCCAAGCGACGTAGCCAGAGTGACAAGTACGACCTTTCAAACCCACATGTTCCTTGACGGAGATGGGAAGGCCGTGCAAAGGTCCAAACAGCGTCCCGGTCGTCCTGAAGTGTGCATCGAGGTCTTCTGCACCTGCCAGCGCGTCTTCCACCATGAACTCCGTAGCCAAGTTGACAAGTTGATGCGCAACGTGGGCTCGTTTGAGGAAGGCTGTGGCGGTCTCCGTGGCTGTGAGCTCCCCGGAGCCCATCCGAGCGAGGAGCTCGGCCCCGGTGCTTGCTGTGATCTTCAACTCCCGTGGAGTTAGCCGGCCACATGTCTCTATGAATTCCGAAACGTTGAGTTGACTCGGGGGAGGTAGCTGATCCTGAGGCAACAGCCACTCTGGCTTGAGTGACCTTTGGAGTATTTGTCGGCACTTCTCCGCCTTCTCTTTCCAAGGAGGTTGTGGAGACATGGTGAGGCGGAAGGCTTGCGAAGAAAAGAAAAAGGTTGAATAGGATTTTGTGCTTGGGAGTTGTAACACGCCACGATACAGCTTCGGGACTGTTCTGCTATATAATAGACAGGAAGTTACAAGGCTTAGACTGGACAGTAGTGCTGGCGTGCATTCACTGCCTCAATTTGTTGGGTGGGCGAGTCTCCAAAATTTCCGGGAATCTTATCATGCCGGTGTCACTGCGTCCACCTATCATCCCCCGGATGTCATGACGATGTGACGAACAATACATCACTCTTTCGGTACTGCACATCATCAATGAAAAAGAATCGAGTTCTTACCGTCTTCCCCGCTCCAAGCCTCCGCGGTCTTGATTGTTGGAGGTCGATTCGTCGAAACACCACCTTCATCGCAATTAGCAATCATTGGCCAGTTTGGGGGGCCATTATCAGCAGTCGGCTTGGATTTTCCCTCGCAATTACCCATGATTGGCCAGAGTCATTATCCAAAGCTTAATGCAGCCTTGACCACCAATCTGAGGCCCTTGCCCCAATGTTGTCCTCTTATCCGCAGGCTTGGGGCTTCTTGTTGATATCGAGATGTCTGCATCCAAAGACGGTTCTTATCAATCAGATATACTCGCAATTGCTCTACATTGGCCAACCGTCGTCGATACACGTCTTTCAAGTCGATGATCATTTTCTTTTTCCGGCTATCTGACAGCACGCTATTGGAGCTGGCAACCAACGCCTTCTCATAGCACAAAACCTTGGGGAAGTCCAGGGCATACCAATTGGGTTGGAACGTCTTGCATATGCACTGTCTCTAAATTCTGATGGTCTTCTCTACTTCTTTTCCCAAATAAAGCTGCAGTCCTCCAATCAACTTCCGTTGGTGGAAAATAGCTTTTGTCAAGGTTCTTGCCATCGACCGCTTCCTTTGGCCATGGCGTCTTGTGCAGCTCCGTCTGCGCCTCCTGCGGGTTTTATCCCGGGGACGGTTCAACTCGTCGATCTCGAAGGAACTTTGTCGTTTCGCCACGCCAAAGGTGGCGCTCGCGATGTCGTCCTGATTCCAACCCCGTCAAGTGATCCCGATGACCCTCTGAACTGGTCACCACGAAGGAAGTTTCAGCATCTTTGTTGTCTTTGTGTGTAGGTTCAACTTGAGATCTTCCCCAGACGCTCCTGCAGCTGACACAATTATCTTATAGATACTGTCTCGCTATTGGGATCGCCTCGGCCGCAATTTATTCGATCCTGGTACCCATTTCAGCTGCGACGAACCTGACTCTTGGGGACCTCAACGCAGGCACAGGCTACATGTTTTTGACGCTGGGTTGGGGCTGCTTGGTCTGGCAACCGCTGGCTCAGAAGTTTGGCAAGCGTCCAGTCTATCTGTTTAGCTTGTTGTCAACACTTGTAATTATTGCCATTATCATCCTTGGTTTTCGAAAGACTGACATCTTTCGATAATAGTGCATCATGGTCTGGGCCCCTTATGCCACAACAAGCGGCCAGTGGACTGCCAACAAAGTCTTAGAAGGGCTTCTTGGAGCCCCAATAGAGTCTTTGTGCGAAATCTCTATCGCCGATGTCGTACGTCATTACTCATCTGCGCCATTGACAGGCATCATCTTTTAGCTCATCTCTATTGCTGAGTGCCATGGCTGACATCATTTCGTAGTGGTTTACTCACGAGAGAGGCACATACATGGGCTTTTATGCTCTTTTCTTGTTCGGGAGCAACTTCCTAGCCCCAGTTATCGCTGGGTTCATTAATGATGGTCAAGGGTGGGAATGGGTTCTGGTTAGTCATAACTTCATTTTGAACTATGGGCTAAAGTAACCGAATGACTGCAGCACTGGTGTGCTATTTTCTGCGGTATAGGCTTCATTTTTTGCTTCCTATTCATGGAAGAGACCAACTATCAGCGTTCAACCGTCTTGAATGCCGAGCTCTACACTGGAGATGACACAGAAGCCTCTGTGGAGAAAGGCATCAGAGGTCCATCCGATTCCGAGAAAGCACCGATTGAAAACAGCGTCACCACAACCTTGGCCAGTCATCCCCGGAAGACCTTCTTTGATAAGATTAAAGTCTTCCGCAAACAGGACTTCGACAGCCAGGCCTCCCTGAGGGCCATGGTCATTCGGCCTTTCATATACTTCTCGTTCCCAGTGGTTGTATTCTCTGGATTCATGTACGGAGCAATCTTGTGCTATTTTAACGTTCTGAATGGCACAGCATCTCTCATTCTATCGAGTCCTCCATATAACTTCAAAGCCAGCATTGTGGGGCTAACTTACATTTCTTGTTTGATCGGTGTCGGTGTCGGGTAAGTCAGCGTGTTCGCCCCGGGAAAGCTGTGGCACGAAAGGCTCGGCCGTGCTGACATGAGCTCACAGAACGGTGTATTCTGGCATCCTTGGAGATCAATTGGTTCTATGGAAAGCTCGCAAGAACCACGGCGTTATGGAGCCTGAGTTCCGTCTGTGGCTCTTCTCTGTGTTGATGATCGTCGTCCCTGGCGCGCTGCTACTATGGGGCGTTGGCGCGGCCCATCACGTCCATTGGTTCGGCTTGGTGTTCGCTATGGGGGCACTCAGCGGCGGTGTGACTTCCGGGAGCCAATTAGCCATCACCTACTGCATTGATTCGTACAAGGAGCTCGGCGCGGATGCTATCGTCACAGTCATCCTCATCCGCAATACGATGAGCTTCGCGGTGTCATACGGGTAAGCTGGCTGGCAACAAGCCCCCAAACGTCGCTCACATGTAAGCTAACACTATCGTCAAAGTATCACACCTTGGGTGACGAACATGGGCTGGCAGAACGCCTTTTTGGTTGCCGCGTCCGCAGCACTAGCTGTTATAGCTTTGTTCCTGGTGATGGTCAAGAAGGGTCGGCAATTTCGTAAGGATAGTGCTGAAATGTATTGGAAGTATCGGCAGCATGAGTGAGTTGCTTCGTCTCATGCAGGTACTTCATGTATTGCAATACTGTAGAGATTATTCAACTACCCAACAGCAAGCACTTCCGATTCACCATGAGGGTGATTCACCATGGGGATGATGTGCCTCCCTACGAAAACGTCGACACAATGGAGTGACTCCATGGGAAAACACGTATCCAGTTAATGTACGACAACATCAATAGAAGCTGCCGCTGAATTAAGGTATCGTATCTCGAAATACGAGGAACAGCTGAGACAAGTACATACACGCTCCAAGCCAAGTCATGACACCTTCTATATTCTAAAAAAAGAAAGACAAGTAAATCGAAGATAGTGGAATAGGCACTAGAAAGCAAACTCGGGGGGGGGGGGGGGGGGGGGGTTGACTTACGACTGATAAATCATTAGTCGACTTTCCTTCCTAGTGTAGCGATCCTATGGCCTAAAAGTTCTAGGCTCAGTACTATTCTCAGGGGCTACTAATGCCTACGCCCCCTTCCTAGATCTGGTCGGTCCTTGGCGGAATCTCTCGATTCGCAATGGATAGTCCTAAGAGAGACCTCCATATTAGTTTCTTAACCGTCTATTGGGTCGGATCGTTGTCGAGTGGAATTTCAAAGTATAGAAGCAACCAATGCCAGACTTAGATGAGCCCTATCTTCGTAACTCGATGCAATCTTTGTCATTCCTATTCTGCAACTCGTACATGTGCCAACATATACCGATCCTTTCGTGTCGAATCCTTCTCAAAAAGAAACATCAACCAACGTGCAAATAAGTGCCATCGTGAGGCGGGTATCCCGGTATAATGCTTGCAGAAAAGCGTAAAAAGTAATTCCAAGCTCGATTCAGAAGTAGGCCCGCTCAGAAGTCGAGGGCTGTGTAGTTGTAAGCGTCCTTGATGTTGCGGTGAGAGCCTGCGTTGTACGACAGGCCGAAAATGGGCTGCGGCTCGGGCAGAGGGACCACAACAAGGTCCATGATGATGGCGGCTTCTCGCTTCCTCCAGATATGCTGCACGTCCTCGTCGCTCTGATGACGCAAGTACAAGCATTTGTGACGTGCCTCTAGGAACTTTTTGCGCTCGAAGTCGATTCGCATCCGGACCTCGTCACGTTTCAGGGGCTTCCTGAGGGCAACCGTCTGAGTCAGCTCGAAGTGCACACTTGTGAGCTTTGAATCTTCAGGAACTTGTCCAGGCGTCGGGTTCGGAATCGGCGTGACATTCAGATCAGCGAGGCTTCTGGTACGGACCAGGACCTCGGGCTGGACCGTGAACTCGGGTTTGGGAAGGGCAGCGCTGGGGGTAGGCATGGAAAGCTCGGTAGGCTGGTTGTTGTAGTACGCCATGTCGTCATCTAAGTTCATGAAGTCCTAGCGATGTCAGTATGAGTATGATCAGAGAGAAAAAATGAGGTGGCGACAAGCACCAAGTAAGGAGACCAAGAATAGCATTGAGGGCTGAGGAGAACACCTTACAAGATTAGTGGAGGACGAAGTCGGACTGACAGAAGCAGCGCTCGGCACCGTGGTAGCGGCAGAGTTGGAAGAAACCTGCTGCAACAGGTCCATACACGGAAAAGAGAAGGACATCTCGGCGTCCGGCACCAGGCGGCCCGTTGAGTAGGAGGGGTTCTCATGAGAGCTGCTGTTGACTCCCGACTTCTCTTCGCGGATTTGACGCTCCGACTGCCGATGCTGCTGCTGAACGTGTCCCTGTTGACGTCTCTGTTCATCTTGCATCTTCAGCCGATACTTCTGAAGCTCTTCCTCTTGGCGTTTCTTTGCACTTTCGTCCTGCTTCGGTTCCGGGCGTTCCTGTTCTCCTTGGCGCTGCTTCTGTTTTTGCTGGGCTCCTTCCTGCGCCTGCTCTTGCTTCTTCTTGTCCTTGCGAGCCTTCTCGGCGGCTCGTTTCTTCTGACGGCAGCCATCGCATTGCTTGCAATGCTCGACCGTTCCCATAGACTTCTTGTTGGCGAAGGATGACTTGGGCAGAACATGCTTGCAGCTGCTGCACTTGATCTCGTCTTCTGACGCGGGAGTGTCCGGCTGGGAGCGCTTAGCCGGCGTGACGGAAAGACTAGAGGGAGCGGCGGGGGACGCCTGAGTGGATGCGGCAGAAGGGGTGCCGATGACCGAATGTCCGCTGCCGGTGCCGGTGCCGGGAAGGAAGAGTGGAGTGGGGTCACCACCGGTGGGGACAGAGGCGGCAGGAGCGCCGGGCTGCGCCGGAGGTGTCGGCGAGCCGAAGAGAGTAGTCTTGTCGTCCATCGTGAAAAGCTGCCGCTCGTTGCCTCTGTAGCTGTCTTCGTATTCGATCTGCTTGCTTCGTCACTGCCGTCGATTTGTCGATGTTCACCGGCGATGTTTTTGCAAAAGTTGAGTTGTGAAGCGAAGGTGGGTTGAGGAATTTTGGTGGTTGTGTGGAAAAAAGGAAACTCTCCGGCGCTGAATATTTTTATTTGCGGCGGTGAGAGTGAAATTCGGAAGTGAACCTCCTCGAAGAGACTCGGCCTGAGTAGGAAGGCGCGAGGGTCAGGCGGCATTTGCTGGAAGCCAGTGCAAAAGCCCTTTCTGGTGAATTCAACTCGAGTTTTGATAACTCATCTTCGCGAATCCTTTGTCATCCCACTGTTTCATAAAAGCCTTCGAGGCATTATTTCAACATGTATTCAGGCAATTAAAACATATCACATTATTTATGATACTGTAGCTCATATGGTAACTATTAAACTCTAATGCAATGACACACATGAACTTTCGACTTCGCGTCTGTATAGTCATCACCATGCTGGCCTTTCTTACCCCCCTCAACTCATCAAGGCTTCCCATGTGCCCATGTCTTCCAAGGGGTAAAATATCTACAAAATTCCACTTTCCAAAACTCCCTGCCATGCCAACATGCACAGGCACACTGAGACACACCAGATCAGCCAATTCCCTGACTATCAGGTGATTGGCTGAAATTATCCCTTGCATCAAGCCACCTCAGTACGACCTGGCGGTATATGAATCCTGTCCTCTCCCCAAGTTAGGTGGCATTCTGCGTCCCTTTTTTTTTCATCGTCATTTAATGACTCATCTCTTTGATTGCCTCCTTCGAGATACTTTCCATCATTACAATCCTCACATCTACGTCATTGTCGATATGAGCCACCACCGATCAACCAAGCTCGCTGATGCTAGCGCAATCGTTGGTTACAACTTCACCGAGCCCGACTGGCTTTGGGAGGCACTCCAAGCTGCAGGCTCCCCAGTTTGGGTCGTCGGGTCTCGCAGGGTTCCCGAGGGGAACAAAAGGCTTGCGGGACTCGGCGATAGAATCCTCTCGATGGTCATCGTCAAGAATGCAGTCGACGACAATATCAGCATTGGTGCAGACCCGCTTGCCTTTCCCAACCTCTCAGATACGACACGTGTCTCGTTGTGGTACCTGAATGATTTCTCGCTAATTGGAACGCCAACAGGCGCCACCAACGAGCGCATCCAGATGTATGCCACCAACGAGCGCCTGGCCATATTGTGCGACAGCATTGGCTTGACCCGGTGCATCATGGGCAACCCGGCCCAAGGAGGGATGGTTTCTCAACGTACCAAGGCAAGCACGCTTGAAGCCGTAATCGCTGCTGTCTACAAGGATGGTGGTTTCGCGGCGGCCGAGGAAGTCATCGAGCACATCGGCATCATCTGAGTGGTAACGTACCAAGTCATTCCGAAATCCTCTTCTTTCTCTCTTCTCTTGTGGTCTAGATAACGTTAATAGTGTGCCCCATCCGGGAGATGTCCTTGATTTCCCGTTCAGGTGTGTAACTGATCTCACAGAAAGGTCCCTACCAGGGAGCCAGATTCCCAGCTCGCTGTCTGCACGACTGAGGGTGGTAGCTTCGAGGCTTGGCTGTGGACCTGGTTCGTCGCTTAGATCGACCTCCTTGCCTCGGACTATCACTCTAGATGCATAGGCTGTGCGCTGCATTTTTGGCTGTTTTTTGGGGACCTATTTGTGGGATCGTATACACACCAGGACGGGGGTTCCAGGATATATTCCGGACGGGGCAATCTCGCAGAACTGGTAGCCCTAACACGCCGCCCAATTCTGCGATAATATTGACGGCATCCAGAACGAAGACTCGCAAAATTTCGCCTGATTCCAAGGAGAAAGCGCGCGTTCTAATCGGCCAAGTTTAGAAGACGTCGTAAGAAGACTTACGATTTAGAGGCTGCAAGATGGCTGAGGAGTAGGAGATCTCACGAATTTCACCGTATTTACGAGCAGAAATTGATTCTTTGCGGACAGGAGCGATATCTATGCAGTCTCTGAACCTGCTCGTCAGCTTACATGATGACCTCCGAAGAGACATGCGCACAAGTGGAGGAGTCGAAGGATATGTGGAGGAATTGAAGGGAAAAGATGGGATGGAAGATGATTGCGGACACTCTTTGATGAGTTTCACTCATGAAGCTCTCCTTACGTTGGAAATTTTGGATCAAAACACGGAAGCTCGACATACATCCGATTACGAATCTGATGCATCTCGAAATTACATTCAATTCTCAACCAGCTCGTTTGAATACATTACTTTTCGACTTGAAAGTAGCACGTTCGGTGTTGGCCAGATGCAACTCGTCAGATTCCAAGGTCTGCTTTTGCGGTCATGGGCGATCTGCGCGTGAGTGTTACGCAGACGCCTTATACCTCTTGGAGGCTGACAAGGGCGTTAAGTAATACAACTGCAACAACAACCGAAATCCTTGAGGCCGATGTTGCCTCGCCTATACCGTAATGGAAACTGACATCATATTGGTCTTGAGAAAAGACCAACTTCGAGAAACGTCACTGCTCTTGCTTTCAACACCTACCGCGAACCAAAAAAGCACATACTAACGACAGTATGAAAAATTGAGTTCTCTTGGCAGCCGGGGCAGCATAGACACTTCCTCACCTTTGACTCGGCTCAGTGCCTGATCAAGAGAACTCTCCATAGCTACGTGCGGCCATCATTGATAAGGCTATCTGTGATTGGATCATCCCAGCGCAGCAACCCGATCAGTCAAATCAAATCCGAGGGTATTATCTGACTGTTTGACTGGCGAAATGTTGTATATTTGACTGTTTGAATAGATATCTGTTTGATTTGATCTATATACCTAAATAGGAAGTTAGTGAAGCTATTGTGAGATTAAGAGAGTGCTGGACTTATGTATTTATCCCTCTTAATCCCTAATATAGAAGTGTTAGTTATTTAGAGTAATAGTTGAGCCTTGAATTTAGTTCTGGAGGTACTGGGCCTCCTCTAATATTAATGGCTTTATTGAGAGCCTCTGTGATAATAATATTAGCTTAGCTAGGTTAAAAATCCTCTTATAGTTAGTTATTATTATTAGGATTATAAAAATATTAAGGGTAAGTTTACTAAGGGTTAGGAATATCTAATAATATAAAATTTACTACTTAATAGAGTTAATAATAGATTAGGTAATAGACTAGTAGAAGTATTAATTAAGTTTAGAAGACTTATTAATATAGGCCTCCTCTAATTTACTATTAAGCTATTAGTAATATTTAGAGTTTTCTATAGGTAGTAGTACTACTAGAGAGGTGAATAATTTATAGGATAAGGCTAAAAATTATTAATATTATTATTAATAAGTATATTAATATTACTAGTAATTATATAACTTATTTTTAGTATTATAAAGTTAATATTATTATTTAGGTGAGGCCTATTATTTCTTAAGTTATTATAGATCTTACTTAGAATAGAGAATAATAGAGGTAATATAGAGATTTAAGTTTCTAAGTATAGTATAGTACTTATTAAAGAGTATTTAAGTATTAAGTATAAATAACTAAAAGTAATTATATAAATTAAAGTACTTATTATAGAGTTCTTAAATATAATTATATTATTTATAAGGGGTATAGTTATTATATATATAAGTAGGTATATTATTAAGTATTAATTTCTATTAGGTTATACTTTATTAAAATAATTTTAATTCTCTTATTAATAATAAAGACTAAAATAGAGTAATTTATAAGGTAGTAATACTAATCTCTTTATAGGTTAGTACTTTATAGAGTTTCTTTTAGTTCTTAAGATAATTAATAAGGTACTTTATATTTATTATAATCTCCTAAAGATAATTATACCTATTACTCTTATTCTAGCCCTAGTATTATATAATTTATTTATAGAGAGACTTAAGAACCTCTTTAATTTTAATTAATAAATACTAATTATTTATTATAAGGGTATTTTTATTATAGATATAGTTCTTAGCCTGAGGAAGAGTCTTATTATTAAGAATATATTTATTAATTTAGTTCTACTTAAGGAGGGCTTAATTAATTATTATATATATAGAGTTCTATTTTATAGTATTATTTTAGATAAGTTATAACTCCTAAGGGGAGGCTTTAAAAATTATAAAGTTATTATTAAACTTATTACTAATTTCTAGGAATTTCTTAGTATACTAAGGGGAGGATTTAATGTACTTAACTATATTATGAAGTTTTATAATTAGCCCCTTGGATTATTAGGTCTCTAAGTATATTTTTAACTCCTAAATTATAATAAAATTATTAATTTTATTTTTAAAAATATTTTTATTTATACTAAATAAGAAAGCCTAGTTAATAAAATTAAGAATATAATTATAATAGTATATTTATTAATTAAGAATATTAGTAATTATATAATTTAATAAGAATAGAGAATAAAGGGACCTTAAATAAGTATTATTATTCCTAGTATTATTAAATATTATTATACTAATAGTATTATAAAAATTCTACTCCTAAATTACTTAGTTTAAGGTAAAAGTAATATTTATATTATTATAATAATTAGGCTAGTATTATAGGCTAATAAGGTATTAAGTTTACTTTACTAATATATTAAGGAAGTAATAGAATACTATTAGGATTATGTATTAGTTGGGGGAAATTTATAAGTTAAAAGAGAGATAGATCTTTATTATTATTATATTAATTTCTTATTTAATAAGTTTCTTTTTAACTTAGTAGATTTAATTAAGGCTTTTATATTAACTTATATAAGACTATAAGATTTAGGTATATAAATTAGGGTTAAATTAGAGGAGTAGGGCTTAGAGGAAGGAATTCTTAAATACTAAGAAGGGATTTATAATATTAATAATAAAGCCTATATATAACTCTTTAACTATTATAACCTAGGACTTTAATACTATAATAGGGGTAGACTAATATTATTTAAATAGTAGTTTAAGGTCTCTATTAGTAATAGACTTATTATAGGTTTATTTTATACTAGGGAGGACTCTATAAACTATTTAGAGATAGGCTACTACTAATAATATTCCTAAGGCCTTAAATAGTATAACTTTACCTCTTTTATTATAGTAATAATAAATTTAAAAGTACTCCCTATAAGTTATTAGAGGGATAATTTTAATAATAAAAAGTCCCTTTAATAATATTTAATTACTCTAACCCCTTAAGCCCTTTATAGTAATAAAGGTATTATTTCTAAAGTATTAGCCCTACTAGGTAATATAGGGGAAGGAGTTAATAGAGCTCTAAGTATTAAGGTCGTAAGAAGATATATTACTAGTATTTAATAGAATCTATAATTATAAAGTAAGGAATTAAGGTACTAATATACTAGGGAGAAGTGAGGCTATTATGAGATTAGTTTAATAATTATAAATAGTAAGAAGTTATTAATTATAGTGTAAATATGGGTTATGGTAGTAACTAGTAGTAGGTTATTGTGATTCTAATATTAGTAGTAATATATAAAGTTTTAGTGTACTAATATTGTGATAATTATATTAAATAGGCCCTATAGTAAGTAGAAATAGAAAAATAAAATAAAAATATATATTAAAGAGTATATATTCCCTAAAAAAAGGTAATTAATATTAATTAATATTTATATAATTAAGTAGTATAATTACTAGTTCTAGTTAATTAGTACTAGAGGTTATGAGTTTAAATTTAACTATAGATTTTTATATTTCTAATAGTAAATTTTAACTTTACCTTGGAAATATACTTTTTATTTTTTAAAAAATTCTAATTAGTCCAGAGGTGGAATATTTATTCTTCTGAGATAGCCTTAATCTAATTAAATATAATAAATAATAGTCTATTGTTATTTGACTATTTGGATCTCTGAATAGCCTCAATTTGACTGTTTGACTGGTAGATTTGTTTGAAAGATCTGTTTGGGCTGCTGCGCTGGATCATCCCAACTTCTGTTTGCTTTTACTTGCCCCAGTCGATTTTACCACCACACAAGGTAAGTTCAAAGACCGCGGGATCATAGTTACTCCGTTGCGATCTTGAACGCTGCCAAAAGGCGGTGCGGAGTAATTACGCATATCATGAATATCAACCCAGCAAAGCCTACGCATACCGTGCGCAGTACAAAGTACAAACTCGCTCCGAAAACATGAGGCATAAGAGTTATCTGTCGCAGTCATCTGCTGGCTGGCAGCTTCATCTGAGAAATTATGTCTCCGACAAGCATGCAGCCACCGCCACACGACCCCGTCATCTGTTCTCGGCCTCAACTCCTCACCCTCGCCCGTTTTCTGTTTCTTTACGACTTGCGAAGCAAATGTCATCAACCGTCCCGCCTCCGGGCGACCACTACCAGACTGAAAAGCTACATAAAGCGACCAAACTCGTGAACTACAATTTCAAGAAGCCCGAAGTATGGCTTTGGGAAGCTCTCCAGGGGGCCGGTTCCCCGGTGCTCGGGATCGGAGACCGCAATATCTGTGAAGGAAACAAGCGCCTAGCTCTTCTCGGCGACAAGGTCATTGCGCTTATTCTTATCAACAACGCGTTTGACGAGAATGTCTCCATAGGTATGTCTCAAACTATCGATAATGTTCTCTGACTGTTGGTATCTCTGGTTAGATCGTGCTAAGGGCATCAATTTGACAGGCGAGGGACAGAACCGGCTCTCAGCGATGGCGTCGAACACAATATTCGAACGTCTGAGTGACAAGATCGGGCTCACGGAGTGCATCAATGCTAACCCTGCTCAAGCTGGCTACGTGGGCAAGTATGTGAAGTCGGCTGCGGTAGAGGCCCTGATCGGAGCGGTATTCCTCGACAGCGGCAAGAACCTCGAAATCACTCAGCGGGTGATGGTGCATCTTGGCATCATCGAGGTTCTCAAGAACGCGGAGCCTGGTAATGGGAGCGGCGGTGACCGGACTCGGCCAACCGAGGCCGACGATCGGGCTGGCTCTGATTTGAGAACGCCATAGAGAGTGTTGAGGAGCAGAGAGGCAGTGTTTCATGAATCGTCATCGGATCGTATTTTCTACTTCGACCAGTCTCTCACGCCGGGTGGCTGAGAAATGCGAGACATGGGTAGTCGATAGCCTGAAATATAGCATGCGTGTCTCCGAGGCGACGCCCATATATTCAGAGTGGCCGGGAGGTGGCAGTAATCCTTGCCAGCCGCGACGCGTCAAGGTGCGTGTGTCTCATAAATACCCCCGAAATCTCCTGTCATATAAAGGCCTCTCGATTTCTATGTAACATCACACCTCGACCTAGTCCACTTCTTCCATCCTCTTGAGACAGCCATCGGGGCACCGGGTCCCAGCTTCGAAAACCTCGACCTTTTGTGGGAAGCTTTGCAGGCCGCCGGGTCGCACAGTCAGGCCATTGGCGTCACGAGACAGGATAAGCTTCAGGAAGGTGCAGCTTGGTATAATTCCAGGCCCAGCTCCTGTCTTTCAACACGGTAACGTACCAATCTTTTCCCCTACCTACTCTGAGAACGATGTTTCCGCAGGGGCTTGTTCGCAGAGGGTTCTCCGCACATGTAACACCCCATCACAACAGCATTATGGTGTTTTGAAGTCACTGCCAACAAGCCAGTGGGAGAAAAGATTAACGGACTACGGTTTTGCCCTCTACCAAAGGGTATCCCGGAATCTCCTCTAGGGGGCATCTTGTGTAGCATACGTGCGGGGCTTTTTGTTGAAGAAAGCGACCAGGGGGCAGGGATTTTGAAGCGAGCTGGATCACACGCCGGGAAGCGGGCACGGGCACAGCTAACAGCCTACGAATGGATGTTGTTGTTGTTGTTGTATTATTTAACGCCGTTATCCACCTCTAAGAGACACTGGATAGAGGGGTTTCCGGGATACCCTTGGTAGTGGGCCTTTTTCCGGGTAGGCGTGAGCCCCAGACTTCCCCTACTTGAGTAAGGTAAGGGCGATTGCGGGCCGTGAAAAAAGGAAAGCTGGCAGATCTCACAAAGATCTTCAAGTTCTGTTTCATGATTTTGCATTCATTGAAGGCATGGAATATGCGATCTACTGGGGGGAAATGATGGGAGGGAAGGTGAACTCCAGATCAGCATTTGTTTCTCTGAAATTGACAGCTTTCAACATGGCAGGTCTGTTGATAGAAATTCTGTCGAGTTGGAGACAATTCTGTTATATCTAATTCTGGTCCGTCGGTATTTTGTTCACATGAATACGTTGATATAGATTATCTTACCAATTGGATCGTTGTTCGCAAAGATCATTGATCCCCAAAGTCTCTCTTTGGTTTGATAGGGATCTTGAGTTCTCTATTAATAAGGTTGATATTAAGAGGCACTTAAGGGCTGCCTAGATTCTAAATTCGGACAAAGTCAGTTGCAGATGGTACATCTCTGTGTAGGTCAAGGCATATAGAACATACATGGAAGCTTAGACTTAACAGTCCGCACATCATCTGGAGTTCTGCACCTGATGTGGCAGTATAGACATAGCGCAACCAGACGGGATGTCAGACGGAAACTCTCCAAGATTGGAAGCTCCCTAACTGCCTCTGGTTGTTGGAATGTCAATAACATACCTAGCATACAGCTACGAGATACTTTAGTCATCCGCCGAACGACCATCTCAGGCATTCAGACATGTCTTGCTAGGTAAGCTAGCACATGTCAATCAGCAGGATTATGTGAGACAGTCCGCTGGGACATTTAAGGCGACCTCGAACTGCCCAAGGCGGGATAGATGCCGATCAACGAGGCGACGTATGCCGCATGGCCGAGATGGAAGTGCGTATTCCACGACCAAGATTGGGACTTGGGTGACGGTGGTTAAGGTTAAAACAAATCCAGCAAAACTCGCCCCAAAGTCAGCCTTCCGTGAGCGAAAGAACAAGCGGAGATCGGTCTCAAAACACAAACACCATCGCTTCCCGTGACACCCTAATCTCACACCGATTTTAAAAGGACTCGGCAGCGGCTTGGAGGTACGTAATCAAGGTACTTTGTGGGGGAGGCGGAGGAGGTTTCCGTTTGGATTGGATCATTGCAACGCCGCGCTGGAGGCACGTCGGCGGGATCCTTCCAGCCTGCATGGCATGGCCGCTCCTCTTGGCCTATTTTCTTCGCTTACCCTTCATAAACATTTACGGAAGAAATCGATATGACAAGAAGGGAAATACAAAGTCGTTATTCCCCGGCTTTGGGGATGACGAGATATCATCAACTTACATGCTCAAACTCTGTCCAGCTCTTTATTCTCTGGGAGATTGGGAGGGAACACTTGGACGGGCGAGCTACAGGAGCGGACTTTTGCTCCGGGACCGCCGGCTCGCGAACGCAGCGCTAGGCTGTCGGCGGATGTCTTGACATACGTCGTTTGTTTTTTTGGCGATCCTTCACGCGGGGCAAGGAGAAAGGACAATGTTGGCCACAGTTGCCTGTTCCTCGATTGTTTATGTTATATACCCCGTGTGATTCGGTAGAGCCTCAGAGCTGTGCCTCAATTCAGGCTCGGAAATCCAAGGTTCTTGCTGGCACGTGGTTGAGATGATCTGCAGAGACATCTCCAATCCTTTTACGCGGGGGGAGAAGCTCTCCTCTCCAAAACCCCTGTCCCGACAGGGAGAAAAAAACACGCAACAACAAAAAAATCGCCAAGCTCGACTACGGCACGCCTCGCCTTCGCCCGGGGCTGACACCTCGGAGGTGCGATGACGCACGGCATTGCGCAGGAAGCTGGATGAAGGCGTACCACCTGCCACCGATTGAGACTTTTGGTAGCAAGGTCTTGTGTGTCCAAAGAATGACTCCCTCGACGGTTCGGGACGGCGGGTGATGATGGAGGCTTGGTATCGGGAGACATCTGGTGATGGGCAGGTATATCTTCCGTCGGCGCCCAATCCGTTCACCAATCCGTACTGAATGGCTTTCGGTCCATCATCCCACCCGCTGTTGTTCTTGTCTCAATTGAGCGCATTTTTTCTTGGGTCCTACTTCGGCATCACTCGGTGATCTGAAGTGCTTTAAAAGACCTCAATTGCCCCCCCCCCCCCCCCCCCCCCCCAACAATCGCTCTTTTCGACCAGGCCTCTCTGATCGACTTTCGCGATGAAGTTCACCCTCTCAGTTCTGGCCCTCGTCGCGGCCTCCTCCGCCGCGCCGCTCAAAGGCTTCGACCGCGAAAAGATCGAGGATGAGTACGACTTCATCATCGCAGGAGGTATGTCGTCACACTCCCCCCCCACCATTTTGCTCTCGGTCTCGCGCATACGGCGCGCGCCCATCAACCTATATCCAAACAAACCCCAAAACAAAAAAGGGCCAGGCCACCAAAGAAGGACTGACACAAACAACCTACAAACAGGCGGAACCGCCGGTCTCGTGCTCGCAAACCGCCTCTCCGAGTCCGGGAAACAGCGGGTCCTGGTCCTCGAAGCCGGCCCGGCCCCCGACGTCGTATCCGCCTACAAGGCCCCCGGCGGCAACCAGTTCCTCGGCGGCACCGCCATCGACTGGTCCTTCTACACCACGCCTCAGGAGCACCTCGACGACCGCATCCTGCGGTACCACCGCGGCAGGTGTCTGGGCGGCAGCAGCGTGACGAACGGCTTCTACTACGGCCGCGGCAGCGCGTCGGTGTACGATGACTGGGTCAGGCTCGGGAACCCGGGGTGGGGGTGGGATGATGTCTATCCTCTCTTCGTCAAGGTAAGCTCCAAGCTTTTGTGCTCGGGATTGATGACGGCGCTGACCCGGAACACAAAGGGCACGACTTTCAATCCCCCAGCAGACCACGAGATCAAGGGCTTCGACGTGTCCTACAAGACCTGGGACCCGTCCGCCTACTCTGATGGGCCCCTCCAGCTCGGCTTCCAGGGCTACGTCCCGCCCTCGGGCGTAGGTTTCATCGAGGCATCGTCGGAAGCTCTTCAGATCCCCATCGTCGAGGACCACAACACGGGCAACAGCACCGGCGTGAAGCAGGGAACCGGACACCTGGATTCCCGCTTCCACCGCAGCTCCAGCTACGACGGTTACCTCAAACAGGCCATGAACCGTACGAACCTGGATGTTCTATACTTTGCGACCGTATGGGAGATCAACTTCGACACCGAGGGTGAAAAGCCCAGGGCCACGGGTGTCGCTTTCATGGACCACCCAACAGGCACCGTGCACGAGATCAAGGCCAAGAAGGAGGTTATCGTCAGTTCTGGCGCCTTCAACTCACCTCAGCTCCTCATGGTCTCCGTAAGTCGACACCAACCGACATATTCAAGACGACAACAAAACACTCACAGCATGCGCAGGGAATCGGACCTAAGAACCAACTAGAAAAGTTTGGCATCGAAACAGTCCTCATCAACGAGAACGTCGGCCAACAGTCCGTCCACCACCTACACCCCCCTTCTCCCCTTTCGCATTCATGCTAACACAGTCCAGCCTAAATGACCACTCCGTCTTCTCCATCATGGCAACCTCGACCCCGGAGTTCTCCACGACAGACATGGCCGCAACAAATTCCGCCCTGCGCAAGGCCCAGGAGGAATTCCGCACGAACCTGACGGGCGACTACACCGCGCCCTCGGGCATCACCAACGCCTTCCAGAAACTCTCCGAGGCGGAGCTCGCCGCCGTCGGCGCCGGCGACATCGTCACCGCCGGCCTCGCGAACCAGTCGCACATCGAGTACCTCTTCGAGAGCGTCTTCTACCCCAGCGGCCCGACGCCCTTCTACACGCCCCGCGGCAACGAGACGTACATCTCCCTGACGGCGTCCAGCATGGTCGCCTTGTCGAGGGGCAACGTCACGCTGAGGTCGAATTCGATGGCCGAGTTTCCCATCATCAACCCCAACGTATGTGTCTCTCCTTTTTTCCCCCCTCCGCCTCATTTCATGAGAGAGCGTGTGTTGAATAACTAACGCTGTTTGGGAAACAAAAAAAAAAGTACTACGCCCACCCGACCGACCGCAAAATCGCGGTAGCATCCTTCAAGTACCTCCGCAAGATCCTCGCGCACCCGCGCGTGTCGGAGTACACCGTGGGCCCCAACCACGGCGAAGTGTCGCCCGGGGTCTCCGTGTCCGAAGACGACGAGGAGGCCATCCTCGCGTACGTCCGGCAGAACACGATCCCGAACTGGCACGCCTCGGGCACGAACCAGATGCTCCCGTTGGAGGAGGGCGGCGTGGTCGATCCGAGGTTGAGGGTGTACGGCGTCGACGGTCTGCGGGTCGTTGATTGCAGTATCATTCCGGTCTTGCCTGACGTGAACATCGTGGCTTCGGTGTTTATGATTGGTGAGAAGGGGGCGCAGATGATTCGGGAAGATTGGAACGATGTCTGACGTGCTGGATGTAGGATGGAGTTCCTGATTTTGGAGACTTGTTGATAGGCTTAATTATGGTGACGTCGATAATATCCTTCTAATAGTACATGATTCTTCATCAATCTCGGGCTCTCGTCACAATTACTCGTCGTTCTGTTCTCTCACGGCCTTCAATCACTCGTGCCTCTATCGATGTTCTCCTCCCTTGCGAAGTGATTAGGCCCCAAGACGATCATCATCAGCTCAAACCATCCGTCCAGCATCCAAAGTCTCGAGTGCCAGCCGATTGACCAGACGACAAGCAGCACCGTCACCAAACACGGCAAATGCCCCTGTGCCATCCGACCGACCCTCTTTCAAACACCGCACCACTTTCTCCATTGCCAATCTCGACGCAAACGGTCTCAAACCCCAATAAGCTGTTCTTTTCAGCGTCTCAGTACGTATCACCCGAGAGATCCCAACGGGCCCCTGCATCGAACAAGCCGGGGCAGGAAAAAGTGTGCAAGCTATCCGTTGCAGCGGCGTTGGTCTGCTCTCTCCTTTCGTCCCGAAGGCCCTGCGGTCGTAGTAGTGGTTAGCAAGGGAACACGTTCCGGAGCGCCAAATATATCAGGACGGGGAGGGAGGGCAGGGATTGCGAGGGCCGGAAGGTGGGATCTTCGGGAAATGCCACGAGATTCGATCGGTCGCGAGATACCAAGGGCTGATCAAAGCTGAAAGCCAAGCGTTTCATTGACTGGTCAATGTTAGGCTAACTGGCGACGGCAAGGCATAATTCGGGTGGAGAGCAAGCAAACATCGGCCGAAAATGCGAATTGAGCAAAGTTTTGACGTCGCCGCGCGACGTTTCATGCTTCATCCATCAGCCGAGCCCATAGAAACATTGTCATACGGCACATTACACGTTTACGGCGCAAACGATACCAGAGAAAGTAGCCGGAATGGTTAGGTGAATTCTTCTTGATTGTTTTAGATCGAGTTGCGGGGGCGCCAAATCTATCCAACACACGACGGCCATGGCCGATCATAGTCCCTTCTCTCGCTTGCTAATGATAACCATCATCAATCATACCAAACCGACTTGGTCCTATAGACTTCTTTTCGTCCGCCATACACATAGTAACTAAAAGAAATAAGATGCCATCCCTTCGCGAGCGTAATAATCCCGGATCAGTCCTAACGCCTTGTCCCAGTTATAAAGCTAGTATGCACAGGAGATGGTGCAACTACGCAATACCCATAAGAGAGGTGATATGAGAAAATGGAGTTGTGGATGTGAAATTAAAGGCAGAGAGCCTCTAATCTTGCCATGACGGGTTCCAGGCTGGCGGCGACGCGTTGTACCCTGGCCATGGCGACACAAGCAGACCTCTCTTCTTCTGAAGCGTCGACAAGCTCGTAACGGGCGAGAACCTTCTCGGGCTCAACACCTCCGAAGATCTCAACGTGGGAGAAAGCGTCGGTGTCAAGTTCGATGGGTCCTTCGACAGCAGAGGGGGCAGAGTGGTAGAGAGCGAACTCAGGGTCGTTCTCGAAATCGTCGTCGTAGACCTCCCCCTCTGCGGGAGCCTGGACGAAAACCTCGGGAACGAGAACCTTAGGACCCTCGACAGCGGGTAGCTCAATCTTCTCGTCGTCGGACTCGAACTGCTCGCCAACAAAGTTTGAAGGCTTGCCGGAGAGGACATCGACGTCAATGGTGACGGGGATCTCGGGAGTCTCCACAGTGAAGACCTGGGGCTGGTAGTTGAATTCAGCGTTCTCAATGTTGAGCATGGAGAAATCCATGTTCTGCTCGGGAATCATAGCCATGCCAATCTGCTGCTGCTGGTTGTTGTAGGGATTGACGTCCTTTGGGATCTGGCGCTGCTCGGGTTGTCTCTCGGCCTTAACGGGGGCAGGAGCCTGGGGGGTGGCCTGAGGGTTGGTGCTCAGGTGATTAAGGAAGTTAGAGAAAGAAGGCGAAGATAAAAGCATGCGAGTAAGATCCTGGAGACGCTTGTTCTCATCGACAAGGGCGAGGTTATGGGCACGAAGATCGCCGTTCTCGGTGACCTTGGTGGCAATCTCGGCCTCGAGCTGGGTGATGTACTCTGTGAATTGTTAGCTTGATAATGTTGCCGGCGAGGAAGTTCTACTTACCCTTCCTGCGGGAACGGAAGGCACGGGCGGAAACCTTGTTGCGGAGCTGGCGGCGCTCCTTGCTGCTGAGCTTCTTGCCCTCCTCGCTGGCGAGCAACCTCTCGTCCTCGTCCATATCCTCCTCGTCCTTTTTGGGTCGGGGCAGGTTCATGAGAGGAGTGGGGGAGCCACCCTCCTGAGCAGGCTTAGCGCGCATGGAGTTGAGGAGCTGGCTGATCTTTTGCTCGACAATGGGATCGGAGGGCTGCTGACTCTTAGTGCGCTGCTTGCCCATCTGCTGGCGCTGATGTTGTTGCTGAATGATCTGCTGTTGCTGCCTCTGCTGAGCTTGAGCCTTTGCGAGGGCTGCCTGGGAGTGCATGCCAGGCCAGAGCCTTCCAACGTTGCTCTGCTGGGAGGTGACAACCGGTGACTCCTGTCCGCCGATGGCAGTAGGGTTGACGGTAGAATTGGGGAAGAAGTACTGAGACTCGGGAGGAGAGTCAAATTCCATGTCCATATCCAATCCAGTGGAGTTCTGGGAGGGAGACGTGTTGAAGTCGAATAGGTCGTTCTCAGGGCTCATGCCATCGCCGAGGTAGTCCAAGCTGAATCCCGGGTTGTAGCCACTGATCTGGGAGTTGGCCTCATTCACGGCCAAGGTGCTAGCGAGGGCGCCGGGGACGATACCGGTCTGCTGCTTGTAAAGATCATACTGGTGGCTAGGGCCGGTGAGAGGTTGGGATGCTGAAGGCAGCGTTGGTGTCGCGACGGAGCTAACTGATGGACGGGAGAAGGTGTTCTTCGCGGGGGCAGCGGGGGATAGAGAGGGAGACTGGTATGAGACGTTGTCGTACTCGCTGAAGTCGAGGAGGGCGTCGATGTTGTCGACGTTGTGATTCGAAGTCATGTCGTCGGTTTGGAAAGAGGAATCGATCCCTCTTTTCGGTTTATGGTGTTGGTGTTTGTTTGGTGGAATCAGGTCCGCACGTTCGGGTCAGTAGCGAGCCTCGTTGTGGACCTTATTCGGCTCCTTGCTAAGATTGTATACGCGGTCGATGATGAGGCAAGTGACGATGGATACCAATGCCTCGGGGAGATGTTTCGTTTGGTGGTTTGATGTAAGAAGAGGATGTCGATGGGGAAGGAGGAAAAGGGAGCACTGATGTCCTCGAGAAAAGGCAGGCAGTGGGACGGTAGATGAGGGAGGGGGTTCTGGGCAGTGGAAAGGAAGCCGGGTGTATGGGAAGGATGTAGGAGGGATGTCTCTGTAACAATCCGGGAAGGGGGCAAGACTGAGAGAGCAGAGCACGGGGCCTCCGTTTCTTGAATGGATTTGGGTGCCTGGCCGTCGGAGGAACAGGGTGAGAAAGTGGGCCAAGCGGGCTCTGGGCGGGCTGAACAGGGATGCCGCTCGCTGGGAGAAGGAGGGGGGGGGCGCTGATGGGAGGGAAAGAGGGACGCGTAAGCCGATGGACGATTAAGCCCGATCGGGACTAGCGCAATTCTGAGGGAAAAGAACCCGAGCCAGTCCTCTTTTGGATGTGAGTAACTCGGGAGAGTGAGAGGAGTGAGAGGGTAAGAGCCAGGCACAGATGCTGCAATTGCTACTGCCGCCGTTGCTAATACTGAGTGCTTCCTGACTTCTGGGAATGAGGTGAGGAAACACAAGGCAGGTGCAATATGGTCGGTCCTGGATGTACAGGCGCAGGCAGGCGCTTTTCCAGGCCGCTCGCTCCTTCTATGAGTTGCCTACCTTATGCCTGGGGATGACACTTCAGTACGGAGTACAGTACCTAGCCTTAGATACACAGATTCTACCCGCCAGAACTTCGGCAAGCGCAGCTGCTCCAATCACAGTCGCTATTTCCCACACAGAAAGCATACGTCTGCGGCCTGAGGATGACGACGCCAGCTGCCCTTTTGGGTGGAATCAGGGTGCCTTTGGGACCCTTCGAGTCCTTCTGGACTGCCCTGCCGCTGTGGAATTCGACGCAGGCCTCGTCACTCGCGTGGGAAGCGACCGCTTGGTTTGATATGAAGCGACCGCCGACAATGGGATGGCGCGATGTCGCTGCTTCAACCGACTGCTGACGAAGAGTCCACGAATACGCTTATTGAGGGTTTTTTTTTTTTTAATCTATGTTGCTGAATTTTCCCGCCTATTTCCTGCATTCTGTTCTGTGCAGAAACTGACGACACTGGCGCGGCAGGCAACCACTGGAATGTCAGTCTCTGTCAAACAGACGTGGCCTATTCGTCGTCATGTTTGTTATCGACAGACGGAGATAAATCAATTCGAACTGTCCCGAAGGAGAGGATCCCGTCTATGCCCTCGGGCGCGACACGAACGACGAGAGCGAGAACGATACGAACAGTTGCTGCCGTCCTCGGGTTACAGGGTACTGCCGCTCAATTCACTGCCCGACGGAGACGGCGGCGGACAGTCGTCAAGTGCGGTCCTTCTTCGCTTTGGCTCGATCTTGCGGTATCGCTACTCCATCTAACACCACTTCGAATACGTGAAACAAAGTACTGGATACTAAGAGTGCCGCGTTCCCGGTGTGGCTGTTCCAGTTGGCGCTCTGGCGTGGTTTGATGCAGCTCCGAGCTCTCACACTTACCACCATCAACGAATAGGAAGCGCTGCTGTCCAGGGTTGCGTGCTAAGCCTCGATGACAGCAGAACAATGATCGTCAGAATCTCCAAATCTTCCAGCTGCTCCAGGTCGGCTTGGAAGCTGTTGATATGCACCTGCCAACGCCTCTAAGTCTTACCGACAGTTCGTTTCATTTCAGCCACCACTCGCGACAGTACGGCCCAAGCATTCAGTCTTCCCCATGCCACCTACTCTGTACACAGTACATCCGGTTGCAACTGCGCCCACATCACGAAAGCCTCCGCCGAATAAGCTCACCACCACGGAGGGTCGTGTTTCGGCATGCGCTGACACAAGGCCGATTCCCGCGGCTCAAAAATTATTCGAAAAAAACAAAATAAAATAAAAAAGACTTCTCACAATTCTTTCAGCTTCCCCGAAGCGGAAGTAGTCGCCCATCTCGTCTCGACGGCATAAATCAGAAGAGTTTGGAGCCCTTCAGGGGATGACCCTTCCCTTATGTAAATGCCGCTGTACAGGACAGAGTGTAGAGCTTCAGATTTCTTGACTCAATTCCTTTGGGACACTCGATGATTTCCGCTCCCTGACCCTACCTCGATAATTCATGCACTGCCACCACGCCCGCTATCAACTATCGAACCCAGCAAATCACCATCGTCGCCCAATCTGCCGGCGGAAACACTCCCATTCGCTTCTGCCCAGGGCTGTGTTGTCCTCTTTTCCGTCGTTTGCTGCGCAACCGTGTCGCTGGCCGCCGACTGGCTTGCTCGCGATGTCGGCAGAAACACGCCGGATGCAAACAGACAATTAGACTTTGCGAGCGTTCAATTCTGCCGAACTTCCACAGCGGGCGGTGGACTGAGGATGCAAATGCCGAATAACAACGTACAAGTCTGCAGCAGTGCAAAATCTCAAAGACCCGAAGAAACGCCCGTCATCATAAGGCGGATACACAATGGAAATTGAGCTTGTTGCAGCCCCAGATTCGAAGCAATCTCACTGTTCCTCGCCATCTCGCCTACCCTAGGTCTGAGTCTGGACCTCCAAAGTCTGAATTTCAGACCGCGGAATCTGAGCCGGGAAAATACCCCGGCGCCGCTTCGACATTCTCCAGTTGCACTTTGCTCCATAAACCTTGGAAGTTCAAAGCGTCTCGTCTCGTCTCAGCCGTCGTAGGTCACTTTGGCCCCACCGGTCCCGATGTTTTCCAACCGCGGCGTGTGAAAAGCCGGTCCCTCACCCCCCAAAAAAAAGCTTACATAAGGTTTCCCCAAGGAGTTTTTATGCCGCAGAGATCAACATTAGCTAATGCGTCTAGTGCTGCTCCCCGGAGAACCATGACGTTCGTTGTATTCAAAAATAGAAAGCGCGGCGCCCTGTTTCACCTGCGGCACTTCCAGAACGGGCCGGCACTTAGCATCTGCCATTCCTCAACTCCCATCGGTATGGCTGACAGCCATGGCTTACCCAATAACGACAAGGCTTCGGAGCAAAACAAAATTAGGGGTCACCATCAAGAAGCATCACGCCAGAATTCGACGAAGCCCATCGACGCTCGAAAGACGCTACACAGCTGAAGCTGAAGAGAGAGGCCTGCATGCAGTCTCCTGACGGCCTGTCTGTCATTCCATGTCAAATCATCGTCCCCATCCACTGATTCACGCGGGAATGGCTTCCGTATGATCGCCCACCTGTTTCTTTCTGTCTCCACAGAGTATGGTTCTTCTCATTGCCCACTACGACATCGCCGGTTCATCAATCCCACATTCCTACATCGCCTCCCCCACCAGGGGCAATCAACTCGTCCAAGCCGAGCCCCTGGCTTCCAAGGCCTCCTTGCGCAAAACCTTTTTGCGTTTGCCAGTGGTAAAAGTTCCGTTATCAGGCTCTTGTGCCGGGGGCTGAGCCCGGAACAAACAACCTTCACGACTCAGTTAACCTCTACGCTTTTCCTGCCGGGCTTAGTTCCTCACGAGCCAAGCCTCGGTAGAAAACGGGGCCACGTCCCGCTGTCAATAGGTAGCGGGCGACCAGGTAATGCATGAGCCACTGAAAATTGAGGTCTCGGGTCTGGCGATGCTGCGTTTGGTCGCAATATTGAGGGGCTGAATGTGCCTGTGAGCCTCTGTTGGGGCCATGTTGCTTGATTTAGAAACAACATCTCACCAGTCACCGACCACTGCCGTCATTGGCGTCTGCTGTCAACAGTCTCGCTTCAACGCTCCAATCAAGCCACATTGAGGCCTGCCAGGGAAAATCACGTGCTGTGGCAGTGCATCAACCTCTCCTTAGTTTCCCTCCAATCATCTCTCCTCGTGATCTCTGCGCGAGCCCCATCACTCGCCACAAACACATCGTAACCCGCTCGTTGGCCAGAGATTCAGGCCTGGAGGTAGGTAAAATGATCATGTCAACGCAATCACTCCCACATCCCCTGAACATCATGCAATCCAAAGCAGGCTTTCTGCTCAGACCGTAAACTTTCGGGTAGAAACACTCAAGTGAATCACCATGGCTGCACAGCCACGGCATGATGTCAAACCACCTACATTCCAATCCCGCATCTGTGGCGTTCCTATCATGGAAGCGCCACACCCCAGCGGGCCTCCGTCTTGCCCCGTCGGCTCGGCAAAAAAGGGAGGACTGGACTTCCGTATCTCGATTGCCGGGTCCCATTTCTCATGGTGTTTTTCGTTCCTTCGTCCGAACCCCTTACCATCGCACTCGCATATTCGTCGGCACCTAAATAGAGTTCATCGCCGTGGTAGGAAGCCCGGCGTCTGCTCTGTGTCCCGATCCTCGATTGGTGTTTCTCAGGTCTTGCCGACCTGCTTGGGTGGTGTCATGTTCTGAGATAGACCCTCCCGAGGAGGGACGAAGGTGCTAGATGAGTCGATGCCGATATCCGAGCGGGGAAGAGAGAGAGAGGGGGGAAGGTCCAGACCAGCTCTTCGTCTCATCTGAGTGTCTATGCCGAAGGCTTATATGTGCAGGCAGCCAGAGTGTGAGCGGAGAGGGTGAGAAAGGGGGAGAGGGGGGAGTGTTTTGGACATGCGGTAACTTGCATGTGTTCGGCTTTTGAGAGAGAACTTGGATGAACGGAGGAATGACCAAGGTGTATTCTGCCGATGTCCATATCTGCGGACTCTCTGCACCGGGGGATGGCTACGAGTCGATGCGTTGTAGGGTTGGTATGCATGGACCACTCCCTTGAGAGAACTTCTCCGCGGTTTGCGCAGCGAAGTGTTTGGACTCAGCCAAGTTCCGCTTCGTTCCCGGGGAAATGCACCGATCGCGATCGCTGAGTACCCAGAAGCATCGTTACTGAGTGGTTGTCTGATCAAAATAGAGGGCTGAACGCATAACACGGCGTAGGACAGATCTTGAGGCAAGTTATTTTTGGATTTCGAACATCGTGAATTACCACAACATAAATCCAGGCAAAGACACCACTGGATTGAATTCGTTGACCAATAATAGGATCAAATTCAGAAGGCAGATAATACTTCAACGCCCAACCTCTGGCTCGAAAATCGGAAGATTTGGTATAGAGCGGGTTGATCAAGTCCTAGCCAGCGGGAGATATGACCCCGCCACAGCGAGCCTCGGCAGGTTCATAGCACCCGCAGCCCGCCCCCAAGGGCAACAAGAGGCAAAGCAAAACAGTACGCAGAAGCATTCAATGATTGGTGTTCTCCTAGAAATACAATTAAAGCCATTTTGTCGCCGAGATTAGGTTGACGTTACCTAAAGGCCTAGCTTTCGAGATGAGTGATTATATCACATGACTCTAGCTGGTATGCGACACAATGTGACTGCCGAAGGAACTAATTTATTTGATGCGTTTTGCTGATTTGGATTGGTTAGATTTGTATTAGCGGCCCTCCCAGCAGAAGCAGAGAACCTCCAGCAAGTGCTTATGTGTGCGACTGTTATATAAAGACCCAGCCTCCCAGCGAATTCGATTATAAGATAAATTAGGCTCCCCTAAATGCTGCATAGTTATCGTCGAGATCAACAAAAGGCTTTATACTGTGATTATGTCACTGGGCTCATGTCTCCCCGTTGAGAGCCTGAGCCTCAAAGAACCTTTCCCCCACACTTCGATTATCTGATCTGCTTGATTTCCGCATTAAATTTACCCTTAGTCCCATCCATCATGACGATATCGAACCTCGTCCAGTCTTTTGTGCCCTCTCGGCAAGCCTGGATGTACGGAGGGATACCACCCACGTAGTTGAGCTGCTCCCTCGGCTTGCCGGGTATGTTCCCCCCCAAGTACCACGACGAGTCGTTCTTGGCGAACAGAGTCGCATCGTTCATGGCCGTGATCAGCTCCTTCCACTGCTGTGTAGCTGAGCAGCGTGGTTCAATGGACTTGACGTTCTCTTTACGGAGCCGGGCTATCAACTCCACGATGAACTCGACTTGCTGTTCGATAAACGGCGGGGCGTTCGTCAACGCCGTGGGGGCTGTTCGAGAAGTTGGCTGATTTCCTTGAGGATGGCTGGGAGAAGACGACCTACCCTGCGGACCATAGATCATGAACATGTTCGGACACGCCTGAACCATTAGTCCAAGATACGTCCACACGCCCTCCTTCCACCTCTCCTTCATGTCAACGCCGTCCTTCCCTCTCAAGCCCATACTCGTCAAGCTACCCGTGCAGTTATCATACCCCGTCGCAAGCACAATGACATCATGTTGCCTCTCCGTCCCATCATCCGTCACAACCCCTTTCGGCGTGAACTCGCGGATGGGGTTCCCCTTCAAGCTCACAACGTTGACATTATCCCGATCAAGACACTCATAGTAGTCCTGTTCGAGGCTGCTCCTCTTCGTCGCGAACGGGAACGGCTGCTCCTCGGGAACCACAATGGCCCTCTTCTTCGGGTCCCGGACCCTGGGTCCCGTTTTCCGGGCCCAGAACTCGTACATCATCCGGTTCGCCTTCTCGTCCACCAAGAAATCCACGTAATTCCCAGCCTGAAAGTTGAACCCCCCGCGCTGCCACAACTCCTCCCAGTACGCCTGCCTCTCGTCGTCGGGTGTCTGCATCGCCGCCTTCGTCGTCCCGTCGACCGGGATGCCCGCCATGCTGTCCCTGGCAGCCTTGAAGAGAATCCCATACACGGACTTGGACGCCGCCTGCTCGAGCTCCGTCATGTCTCGTTGCCGCATCGGGAGGGCGATATTGGGGTTTCGGACGTACACCGTCAGCTCCACGCCGGGCTTCTTCGAAATCTCCTGCACGCATTGTACTCCGGTGGCACCGGCACCGATGATGGCAACCCTCTTACTCCGGAAATCAATGTCGGACTCAGGCCAAGAGGCGGAATGCACAATAGTCCCGGCAAACGACTCCCTGTTGGCGAACTCGGGTTCGAACCGCTTATGAGAGCTCCCCGTCGCCGGGACCAAGAACCTCGCCGTGATCGTCCTGCCCCCGTCCGTCGTGACTCTCCAAAGCCCCACGGCCTCATCAAAGTCGGCCCCGACCACGACCGTGTTGTAGCTGACATCCTTGGAGATACCCAGCACCCCGTCGACGTGCCGAAAGTACCGCTTGATCTCGTCGTGCGCCGGGAACCGCTGCGACCAGTTCCAGTCCTTCCAGACCTCCCTCACGGAGAACTGGTAATACGGGGCCTCGGAATCGACCCGGGCGCCCGGGTAGCGGTTCCAGTGCCACACGCCGCCCAACGCGGCGCCGGCCTCGACAATGTGCGCGCGGAACCCGTGCTTGCGGAGTTGGTGCAGCGCGTAGACGCCGCCGAAGCCGCCGCCGACGATGAGCACCTCGTAATCCATTTCCGTGTCCGAGACGTGGCCATTCCCGTTGCGGTTGCCGTTGAGGCGGCTCATATCCAGCTTGCTGATGGAACCCATTGCCGACCAAGTCAGGTCGGAACGCTATCAACCGCAAATTCGAGTCAAGAAAGTCCAAAAATAGGGTTTCGTCCTGAGAGGAAGAGTCAGGCTGCCCTCGAAAGAAGGCGGAGCACGACTCGACAAGCTCAGATGGGTTGCTTTATAGGAGTTGGTTCAGTGGCTGGGAAGTTTGGACGACGCTTTTGGGTTCGAGGTCGAGGGGCATCTGAAGCTGCGAGCTTTTCTTTTCTTTTCTCTTCTTTTCCCCCCCAGTTCCATGTTTTCTCCTCCTCACTTCTACCCCACCGCCGCCTGGACTCTTTCGCGGAAACCTGCCCCATCATCGGACTACCTGCGCAAGTTCGCCTCATTGCGCCCGTCGTCGTGCTGTGGAGCTGTTAGTAGGGACTCCGCTGAAAGTCGCGCGGTGATGAATTCTCTTGAAACAATACTCCGCATAGTAAGGAACCTTGAATGCGATGCATCCGGTTGGGCCAGATTGATCTATGATGCGGCCCCGCGGGGTTGAGGAGTTGATTTCGGTCTCCCGAGGATGCAGATCCTTCGCGATATGTAAATAGAGACTTGGTACTTGGACTTGAAGACTCCGGAGGACGAGCAGTCTCGTCAACAATGGCCTTGAAGCCTCTTTCATCCTGATTCCTCCAGGTTCACGCCTTTCAAGAGGCGCCCTTCGAGATCCTCCGGTGTCTGCGAGAATGTAGCCAGAAACTTTACTATGAACCCTAGCGTTATGAGGCACGGATCAGGGATCTAGGGGATGGCTCGGCATGGACCACGGCACCCGATGGTTGGCGGGGAACGGCTGCCAAGGTTTTCGTATGTCCGAGACCGTGTGTATTGAGAGCTCGCTTGAACAGGGACCACATTACTCAACGAGGCTGAGTGTAAATATGGGACTTGTTTGTTTGTTTGTCTATCTATTTGTTTGTTGGAACATGTTTGTTGGAGCTCGGGCGGCCGAGGTTGGTTGGGACAATGCTTTGCTTTTGGATTGAATAATCCTTCACTAAAGAGATTAGACCCATGCTACAGCAGCCTCAGATAGAAAAATGGATACGGCTGAGCTTTCTCACGCGTTGAATAAAATAAGATAGGGCCATTATCGGAAGACCGGAGGCTGCCGGGGGCCCGGAATCGTTTCTGGCATCGCAAGTTGTTACAGGTATTTGGTTTTATTCCTAATTCAGCCGACCTCTTGTTGAAAAGGATCTCTTGAAAACTGGGAATACGTGCTGAATGGTCCTATGATTATGTCATGCTCTCTTGAAGTTGGAGATTTCGCTCAGCCTTGTTCAAGAGCCTCATCATGTTAGCAGCCCGCCCATTCTTCCAACTTCTTTGCAACAAGTAGAGAAGTGCCGGGCCAGTGAATCCAAAAGGCTACAATTTAGAAAAAAATAGAAAGCTAATCTACTTGGAGTTAATTTCTACTAGAGTCTTTAAAAAAAAAACGGTCCAAATTGAAGTTCAGTGACGGCTTCATTATAGGTTCGTCCTAATGGCCCGCCTGCTGGCTGTTTGATGGTGCCGGGTGTATCTCGAAGCTCATAAGACAATCCGGTATAGATCTGTAGCAGAAGCTGCTTTTATTCCCTGAGATCATAGAGAAAGCAATAATTTTGATCTTCATGCACTAGTTCTTGTTCCAGTCCTCAAAAGGGGCTTGTCCTGTTAGTACGTGAAGATTGACGGCCCCCGACAGCAAAGTCCATCAAAGGACACAAGGTTTAAAAGGAAGAAGAAAACTGACAGCGAATGCCAGGGAGAAGGCCTCCTACACAACAAGATAATTCTCACAGATTGCTGAGGTAAGTGGAAAAAGCCTACGAGAGTTGAGCTGTGTTGTGTTGGTTGATTTGGTGGATGCATGATGCAGTCTTTTGTCCATTTCCATTCTTTAGACCAAAGGTGGCCGTTCTATTTTGCTCTGTCTGCTCCGCTTCGGTCTCTTGCATAGCGCAGAAAGTGGAAGGTTCTGCAATTCCTGTGGGAACAAACGGATTCACCACTTCCATTCACTCAAGTACCTCAGGCTCCCTCACACTTTCATCTCTCACTCACAAAACCTTTCCTTCTCCCCGACACCCGAGAATCCCCAGAAATACTTTGACAAGATAACTACATTCTGAATTTTCTGATCAAAGTTTTTCGACTCTCACCCTCGCCCTCGTCTCATTTTCTCCCATTTCGCCGACGACAATGGTATCGGCTGGCCACGCAGCCTTGACGGCTCTCCTCGATTGGGAGAATTCTCTGAACCCCCTCAGAGTCGACATCGTCGGAGACTACGCCGGGAAAGAGCTATTTGCTATCCACGGCGAGGCTCTTCTGTGCCACTGCGTCACTCAGGCCAAGGTCGATTTCACAGGTGCGAAAACCCCGTCACTCTTGTGATTGCCAAAAAAGGAAAAAAAAAAAAGTCTGACAACTTCGCAGATGGATTTCAGCTTCTCCACGCAGTCCACGCCGTCGAAGTCTTTCTTAGAAAGCTCCGAGATCGCGGATGCAACTTCCACGTCCTTTGGTTCGACAGCCAAGAGCAGCTTGCCGTACCACGACACGTCCCCGACAAACACCGACACAAGTACCTTCTCACGCGAGCGGTTCTGATCGAGCATCTGCGTGCTCCCAAGATACGAGACGAGACCGCCTTCGCCGGTTCTGTTGAGCGCGACGATGTGAACGACCCGATGAGCTTCGTCTTCTCTGCGATCGGCAGTGATGAGTTCGCTGACTACATGGAGGAGAACTGTCTCCATTTCATCATGTGTTCGCGGGAAAGAGTCGGAAAGGACTCGAATGGTGCCAATGGCAGCATCGGTCGTCTTCTTGTGATGCACTTGTTCGCGGAGTTGGGTTACAGCCTCTCTTTCATCAACGACGTCGAGTTCAAGAGCTCAAAGGTCAGTAACCTCACTTAGAAATGACGATGAGAACCTCGCCTAACCTACAGAAAAGATCCACACCCGCGTTGTTACATCGTCCGGCACTCTTGCCTCGATCAACATAGCCGAGTCCGTCGCTCGGCACACTCCCGACCTTGGCTGTGGCCACTTCTCTTCGACGCTGCGCTGGCAGAGTATCCAAAATTCTGACCAAGGTTCCCTCACCGAAGTTGACGCCCGGCTGGAAATCGGCCTCGTTGCTTGTGCTTCAATTCTCACCGCCAAGCCGGGCGCCGCCACGGAACAGCGTGTGGCTGCTTTCCTCGTTCATCTCGCCCTCCTGGAACACGGCGATCTCTCCCAGCGCTCTTGTCCCAAGCCTGAGGAGAGAGTCAGCGACGAGGCAGACGGCTTCCTCCAAGACTTTTCGAGCGTTGCCATGACGCTAATTCGGCGTTGGATGGAAAGTGAAGTTGGAGTCAATGTCAACTGGCGGGTCTACGATTTGATTGACGGGCGGATCTTCCTGCAGGTCTTACAAAATATCGATTCTCTAAACCTCATCGTCGATGTTCGTCCTTACAGCAAGATTATCGAGGGCCTTGTGGGAGTAGATGTCCTTACTCATTTACCGAATCATGGTCTTCCAGTGCAGCATGACAGCGACGAACAGTCTATCAAAACGGGCTCAACCTTGTCACCGGACTATGGTGACACTGCTGTTCTCCCTTTCAGTCACCCTGTCTTGAATCCATTTCTGGATGACATCAAATTGGAAACCGACCAGCACTGGCAGGGCTCCGCCACAGGCTCCAACGTCTTCCAGGAGCTCACTCACTGGCACAACGCAAAGAAGACACTCGATTCGAAGCACACTTCCAAGCCCATGGACTGGTGGGCATTGAGAAGAAATCAGAGATTCATGGCCGAGACTATTGCATACTCTGCCAGCCTGACAAACGCTTCCGGCAAGAACATTGACCCTGAGATAATTGTTGCCCTCGAGTCAAGCGGAAAGGGTCGCGACAGGAGCAAGTCAAACGGATCGGAGCCCCAGACGTGGAAAGCAAAACTTGCCCGGAGGGATGCTGCGAAGGCCGCCAAGCACAAAGACAAGGGTGGAAGGGCAAAGGCACTGGAGGCAGCCAGGGGTCTTCAAGCCGAGAAAGCTGATGCCAGAAGCAATGACGTGGTTTCTTTCTTTGCCCAGCAATGTCAGGACTTGGATAACGTGAAGCCATCGGTAAAGAGATACTTGAAGGCACATAAGTATCTCCTAGGTCTTTCAAGTGCCGATAGAGAAACTGTCGGAGGAGAGCTTTTGCTATACATTTGCAAGACGCTGGCCAGGATTGTGGGCGAGCCGCCCTTTGGTAATCTTCGTAAGTGGTCTATCGACGTCATGAAACCGGAAGTCCAACTGCTGACATTGTATCACACAGAAATGAACACCATCGCCATGCTTCGGGCTCATGTGATAGACATGTATACCTTGCCGCTCACAGCTGAGACACGAAAGCATCTCAAGCGGTTTACAGCTGCTCTCCAGCTTCCTCCTCCTCCTCCTCCGTCTGACGCTTCAAGGACGCTTGAGCGTCCACTACCTTTCGAACCCGCCGGCTCTACAAAGCATCTCAAGCTGACCGAGCACGATTCTGTTCGCGAGTTCCAGCTGCAGTACTGTGGTCCATACTTGGAACGCAGCTTCGACTCGGCCCCTGATCCGCGAGTGCCTTTCCATCCCGACGCGTGGCAACGCAAGGTCCTCGACGCGATTGACAAGAATAAGAGTCTCTTTGTCGTCGCTCCGACGTCTGCGGGAAAGACATTCATCTCTTTCTACGCCATGAAGAAGGTGATGCAGACGAGCAACGACGACGTTCTTGTCTACGTTGCCCCGACCAAAGCGCTTGTGAACCAGATTGCGGCCGAAATCCAGGCCAGGTTCTCCAAGTCGTATCACAACGGCGGCCGGTCGGTCTGGGCTATCCACACCCGAGATTATCGCATCAATAACCCCACAGGATGCCAAGTGTTGGTGACTGTCCCGCACATCCTCCAGATCATGCTTCTGGCGCCGTCCAATGCCAAGACGCCCAGCTCCTGGTCGCGCAGAGTCAAGCGCATCATATTCGACGAGGTCCACTGCATTGGTCAGGCTGAAGATGGTATCATATGGGAGCAGTTGCTTCTCTTGTCTCCTTGCCCCATCATTGCTCTGTCTGCGACCGTCGGCAACCCTCTCGCATTCAAGGATTGGCTAGCTGGCACACAGAAAGCGAAGGGGTTTGACCTCGAGATGGTGGTTCACTCAGCCAGATATTCGGATCTGCGGAAATTCATCTACCAACCCCCCAAAAAGTTCTTGTTCCATGGCCTCGAGCCCGTCGAACGACTTCCGCTTCCTGGTCTAGACGCCGAAGACGGCAACGACAATACGTTCGTGGTCGTACATCCAGTGGGCAGCATCGTCAATAAGTGAGTTAGCCGTCCGCAAAAAGAACCCTTCTACTCATCTCCTTCTGCTAACTTCCATGTGTAGAAGAAGCAAGGAAACGTTGAAAGACGTCAGCCTGGAGACGCGCGACTGCTTGGAGCTCTGGCAGGCAATGGATGAGTACAAAGACGAATCTCACCCTATCAGTAGAGATATTGATCCCAAGTACGCCTTGCCCAAGATGATCAAGAAGTCAGACGTCATCGCGTGGGAATCCGCTCTCAAGACCCAGCTGCACAAGTGGATGGCTGATCCGAATTCGCCCTTCGATGAGGTCTACAAGGATCTCGAGACCACTTCGCTGTCAGAGGTGTATGGTACAGAGTGAAGAAGTCAGTATTTTAGGTATAGGTAAAACAACCATTCTTCTCTGACCCCCCTACCCTAGTATTTGGGGGGGTCATCGCTACTTATATAGAGACTACCCGCTAGGTCCCCGGAGGTCCCCGGAGGCCCCCATAGGTCTCCGAGGGTCTCCGGATGTCCCCAGAAGTCTCCGGCACGTGACACGATCCCCCTCTGAACCCGGGCTGTCCTTAGCCGGGGGTTAGCTAGAAATTATCCAAAGGGTCTCTAATAATTTATCCCATTTCTTAACTAGTTTATTTATAAACTCCTATACCTTAACTAATATTTTAACTTAGGGCCCCTTAAGTAGACTATAAATACTATATTAGTAGTTCCCTAGTAGAATACTTTTATTATTTTAATTATTTATAGTCTCTATATTTTATAATTTAATATCCTAAATTATAAATAAGTAAACTCTTTTTTAGGCCTCCTAATAACTTAGAGGAGTAATTAACTAGGAGTTATTATACCCTTTTATAATTACTCTTATAATTTATTATTTAATAATAAGGGACTAATTTACTTAAAAAGCCCTTTTAATATACCTAGAGTTATTTAATAATTATTTATAAATACCCTTATACTTCTCTATTTATAATATATACCTTCCTTATTATAAATAACTATAAAAATTAGTATTATTTTATAAAGTTTTTATTACTTTTAAAAGCCCTTTTTTAAGGTAATTATTTCTTATTATTTCTATATTTTTAGGACCCTTATAGACTTTATTATTATTAACTCCCTTTATTAATATTTTTAATTATTTATTATTAAATATAAACTATTTAATAATAATTTATTATTTCTCTAGTAATTATCTCCTATTAATATAAGTATAAAATATTATAATATTATATTTTTAATTATATTACTCCTAAATTTTACCCTTTATAGGAAACTATATAAATATTCCTTTAATTTTTTATAATTTAAAACTTTTTCTCTTTTTCTCTCTAACTTTATTATTAATTATACTACTACTATTATTACTATTACTATTACTCCCCCTTTATTCTCCTTTTTTCTTTTTTTTTTTTTTATTTATTTAAATATTCTTATTAATTTTACTATATTAGAGAATATTAACTCTAAAAAAGCCTTCTAGGGCCTTATTTATTATTATTACTTATATTACTAGTCCCTTTAGTACCCTAATTAGGAATTTTATTTCTATTTTAAAATTAAGAATAAATTATTATTACTTCTTTAATAGGTCCTTAATAATTATTTAATATATTTAATATAATTACTTTTATTAAGTATAAGTATTATACTAACTCTAATAATAATAAAACTTATATTAATATAAATTATCCCTTTCTTTTAACTTTAAGACTTTACTAATTACTAATAATTTACTTATACTATAATTAACTTAATTAATTACCTAAAAGTCCTTATAAATAAAACTTAGGGGGCCTCTAATAAGGCCTCCTAGTATACTAACTATAAAGTAATTATTATTACTTTTCCTTTACTTCTTTATTACCTAACTAGTACTTAAGAGGAGCTTATTACTATTTAACTAATAATTAAAAAGGCCCTTTAAAGTAAAAAAAATAAAACTAATTTCTTAGCTAAAAAGAGAAAGACTTAAAACTAAAAGTAGAACTAGGTCCTAGAGGAGTACTAGGTAGCCACACTTAAAACCTAGGCTACTAGTAATAAGTAGTTAGCTATTAAGGCTACTAAGTAAATACTTAAAATAAAGTACTACTACACTATTATTAAGGTACTAGCTACTACCTAGGCATAAGTATTTAGGGTTATCTCTACTTACCTAGAGGAAATATCCACTCTCTATATAAAATATATAAGTTAATATTATTTAATACTTACCTATTATTCCTTTAGTACTAATACTTTATAATATTATAATATTCTTATTATAATTTTTAAGAGTAAGAAGGAGGAGGAGAAAGAGGTAAAGGAGTAAGCTCCTTACTAATAAGAGTACTAAGGACTTACTAAAGTACCCCTAGTAGGCTACTATTAGTACTTTTTACCTTTAAATATAATACCCTATTTTTCTTTTTAAATTAAGCTTTTTACTATAAAATAATAAATTAACTCCTATACCTCTATTATTAAGTATATTACTTATTACCTCCTTATTACTCCTTTATAATTATTATAATTCTATTATTTTAATTTTACCTTATAAAATTACTTTAATTTTATAATAATATTCCTCTATAGCTCTTATAAATTCTTAGTATTATTATAATCTTTTTACTTAATAAAGTACTACTAATTCCTCCTAAGTTCTTTATAATTAATAATATATTTTACTAAGTATATATTATTCTTTAGTTCTTTAATAGGGATATTTTTTAGGGGTATTATTATACTAAAATAGGGCTCTAAATAAATAGGGGAGAAAATATTATAAATTTAATAATAAGCTTTAATATTTAATTTATATACTTAATCTCTATTAATAACTTATTTTATAGTAAAAGGTCCTAAGTACTTATTTAATAATTTATAAGAGAGTCTTTATTACTTAATATTTTTTATAGAAAGTAATACTAAGTCTCCTATTATAAAAGTAATTATTATTTATTTATAATTATAGTACTTTATATAAGTATTATTAGTATTATAAAGTAGTTAGGCTATAATTACTCTCCTAGTAATTAACTCCTAGGCTCTATTCTTAACTACTAGTATTTCTTTAACTTTTACTAAGTCTAGTATTATATTATTAAGTCTAACTAATAAATAATTTATAAGGGCTTTTACTAGTAATAATTAAATAGTCTTATAGTAGGTATTATTATATATAAACTAAATTATAAGTAGGAGATTTACTTAATTATCCTAATTAATATTATAAAATATATAGAGAAAATACTTAATATATTAATTTAATTATTTAGTTTAATTATTAGTTTAGGGGTAAAAGGTAGTACTAAGGGCTCTCTTAATAATTAAATAAGTAATATACCTCTATTTAGAATTTACTAATAAATAGAGACTCTCTATTAGAAATAATAGTTTTTAGTAATTTATACTTTAAAAATAAGTACTTTACTAATAAATTAATTAATTTATTTATAATAAGGGACTCCCTAGTAGGTATATAGAGTATATACTTAGTAAATTTATTAATAATTACTAGTAATAAATTAAATAGGTTCCTTTTACTATAGGGTAACTTAGATAACTTAATAATAAAGTTTATTATTATATATTTAAATAACTTAGTAAGTACTAGTAGGGGAGTAAGTATATTATATAGGAGGTAATATTAGGGTTTTATTCTCTAATATATTATATATATTTTAATATAATTTACTATATTCTTTTTTTATAATTTTTAAAAAAATAATTTTTATATTCTTTTTAGTATTTTAGTAACTCCTAGGTAACTAGTAAATAATTTATTATAAAATACCTTTATTATCTCTTATTTAAGGATATAACTATTTAGAATAAATAGGCTATTATTATATTTAAGTATATTATTATTATTTATTAATTACTTATTACTTATTTATTTTTATAATAATTATTAATAGAATTTATTTTATAATTAGGCTTTTCTTACTTCCTATTAAAAAGAAATCTTAGAATTATTATCTAGGTTAACTCCCTAGTACTCTCCTAGTAATATATTATAGTAAATTATATATATTTTTCCTCCTTAAAATTATTCTAAGAAATTATCTAAGAATATATTCTTTATATTAGCTCTCTCTTAACTAGGGGGTATATAATCTAGCTTTTATAATAGAGTATTAACTATATTCTAGGTACTTAGTTAATATTTAATTTTAAAGTTAAATATAATAAGATTTTATAATAATTATACTTATTAATTATTAAGTATTTTCTTCTTAGTGAGGTACTAGTAATTTAAGTAATTAATAATAAATAAAATTTAATATTAGGAATATAATAAATAGTATTTCTATAAAAGTATAGTATTCCTAATAATTAATAGCTTAGCCTCTAGTACTCTATACCTAAGCTCTACCCCCTAAAGTTTCTATAATATAAAGGCTATTAGTCTCTATAATTTATTAAGTTATTACTAGTTTAAAATAGTTTTAATTATAAAATCCAATATATTTATCTCTATTTATATTAGTAGGCTTAGGTTAAAATACTATAGAATAGGTACCCTTATAAAGAGTAATTTTAATTTTATAAAAGTCTCTAAGGTCTCTAAGGTAATTACTAATTAGTCTTTAGTTACTTTTCCTAATTAATCTATAATAGGGGTATATATTTTAGAATAATTTTTAATAAAATAATAATAAAAGTTAGTAAATCCTAAGAATTATTATACTTCTTATAGATTAGTAAGTACTAACTACTTAATAATAGTTTTAATTTACTCCTCCTCTATAATAATTCCTATAGGTAAAATAATAAATCTAAGAAACTTAATTATATTTATATAGAAAATATACTTTTCTAGGTTTATAAATAACTTACTAACTTATAACCTAGTAAGTACTATTTTAATAGTATTAATATACTTTTCCTTTATATTTAAAAAAATAAAAATATTATTAAAATAAATAATATAAATAATATTTACTAAGCCTATAAAGACTTTATTAATAAATATTTAGAAAATAGTAGGTATATTAATTAAGTTAAAAGGTATAATATAGTACTTATAGTATCTATACTAAGTATAAAATACTATTTTCTATTTATCTCCCTCTTTAATTTTTACCTAGTAGTAAGTATTTTTAAGATTAAATTTAGTATAGATTTTAGTTATTAATAATTAATTTAGGATTTTATTAATAAGTAGGAGTAGTATTTAGTTTTTAATAGTAACTTTATTAAGTCCCTAGTAATTAATATATAACCTTAACTTACCCCCCTTCTTAGGAATAAAGAGAATAGGGGCACTTACTAGGCTTATAGAGAGTTATATTTATTCCCTTTCTAATACCTTCTTAATATAACTTTATAGCTCCTTAAGTTCCTTTTCTACTAATAAATAAATAGGTTTAAAGAGTAACTCTATACTTAATTCTAAGTTAATAGAGTAGCTCTAAGTAGTACTAATAACTACTACTTTATTAATAAAGTTAATATTAAAGATATTCTTAAAATTTATATATTTTATTAAAAGAACTAGTACTAGCTCCTCTAGATAATTATAACTAGTAACCTCTAGTAGATTAGCTTATTAAATTTATTTAACTTTTAGAGTATTAATAAGTATTAATTTAGTATTATTTATAATTTATTAGAGCCCTTTTCTAGTATAAATAACTTTAATATTATCCTTATTTAGTAAAAAGATCTACTCTAGTTCCCTCTAGTTAACCTTTAGGTCCTCTACTATTCCCTAGAGTATACCTAGTATTATATTATACTTATTATTATTATTAACTTTAAATATATATAATATAATTCTTTTTACTCTAATACTATTCTTTAACTATATAATAATATACTTTTTTTTATAATTAGGGCTAATAGTCCCCTATATACTTATTACTAGTAATTCTTTAGTAGAGTCCTATAGAACTAATAACTAGCTATTCTTTAATAATATTCTTTAATTTATTATATTTTTTTTTACTCTATAATTAATAAGGGCTCTACTAACTCACTATTTTCCCTTAATATAAACTCTTAATTCTACTTTAAAATAGTATAATTAGGCCTTATTCTATTTTAAAGTATAATTCCTCTTATTATTCTTATTTATTAAGTCCCTAGGTAAGTATAATTTATTACTATAATATAGTTAATTATAATTTTTATAATTTAGGTAGTAAAATATAATATAGCCTTTTTATTTATAAGTATAATAAGTAATTAATTAATAGGGATTTCTTAGTAGGTATCTTAGGGTATTAAATATTTCCTTCTAATATTTATTTAACTTACTTTTATTAATATAATTTATAATAGGGTTCTCTATATTCTTCTAATTTATATTATAATTATTAATATAAGGTAGTCTCTTAATAGGTTCCTAGTCTCTTAGTATAGTTCTTATATTTTAAATATTAATAATAAATTTAGTATTCTTAGTTTTATTATTTAATTTAATTCTAGTTCTTAATAGACTACTAGTTATAATAAATTACTAGATTTTAAGTAGGAGTTACTTAATAATATTAGCTACTTATATCTCCTCTAGTTATTAATAAGAGTACTCTACCTTAATTCCCTTATAAAAATTAATAAAACTTTAATAAGTTTAACTAGGTTTTTAGTATACTTATTTTAATTAGTCCTAGGTACTAAATATATATAAGTCTTTATTAATTATACTACTAGTTAATTATTCTCTTATTTACTCCTAAATAATACTCTTAATCTTATTATTATATTTAATTATTATATAAGAAGTTTATTATTTTATTATAAGCCCTTTAAGGTACTAAGTAATAAATAGGATTCTCTCTAAATTACTCTTAATATTATTTATTTTAAATTAAATATTTAGGTTAAATATAAATTAGTTATAATTAGTCTAGTTACCCCCCTTATACTTTAATATAGGGAAATATTTCCCTTATATTTTAATTTAGAATTTTTTAATAAAAGTATTCTAATAAGTAAATAATAATTAAATAACTAGTAGGGTATTAATAGAGTTAATTAATTTTCTTACTTTTATAGTCTCTAATTATTCTTATTTTTACTTAAAATATATTTTATTTTCTTTTTTTATAATTAATTAATTAAGGTCTACTTTTATTAATTAATTAATTAGTAATTCCCTAGTATTCTTATTTTGAGTTTATATTTTATTCTACCCCTTATTATTATAGTCTTCCTATATATTAACTAGTAATATTAATTAGTCTCTATTAACCTAGGTTCTAAGTGATCTCTAGGAGAGTCGTAGTATAGTATCTATTTTATAATAATTACTTTAATAGTCCATACCCCTATTAAATAGGTAAAGAGAAGAACATATTAGAGGTATATAGTATAGAGTAAAGAAGTTAGTATTTTAGGTATAGGTAAAACGACTATTCTTCTCTGACCCCCCTACCCTAGTATTTGGGGGGGTTATTGCTACTTATATAGAGACCACCCGCTAGGTCCCCGGAGGTCCCCGGAGGCCCCCATAGGTCTCCGAGGGTCTCCAGATGTCCCCAGAAGTCTCCGGCACGTGACATTCGCGTCCTAGTACTGGCATCGAAGAAACGGTTGACTCCACATTCCCCTTGCTGGTTGATCTTCGGAAACGTGGCGCACTGCCTGCGATCGTCTTCAACTACGATCGTATGGGGTGCGAAACGATGCTGTCAAAGATTTTGGAAACGCTCGAGACTGCAGAGGATGAGTACCGCAAGACCAGCCCCTTGTGGAAGAAGAAGTTGGATGGCTTCGACAAATGGCGAGATGGGCAGCGGGCGAAGAAGCAGGCGAAGGCCTCCAGATCCTCCAACAGGCGAGGCGACGACGATGAAGATGCCACGCTTAGCAAGATGGATCAGGTGCGGGAAGACGCGAGCCAGGAGGCTAGCCAGTGGGCGAGCTTCAACCCCCAGGCGCCGATCGAGCAATTCAGCTTCGCAGACTCGACCAAGGCGTCCGTGGAGGAGTTGGAAAAGTTGACAGCTTCACTTTCGTACGCCAACATCAAGCAGCCTATCCTCAAGGCGCTTCAGAGAGGCCTCGGCGTTCACCACGCTGGCATGAACCGGCGATACCGCCAAGTGTAAGTTGTATCATCAAAAGCGCAATGTTTTACATCTTGAAATGACTGACGTGAGTCAACAGGGTAGAAATGCTCTTCAGAAAAGGCTTCTTGACCGCCGTCATCACGACAGGCACTTTGGCCCTGGGTCTGAACATGCCTTGCAAGACTGTTGTCTTCGCTGGAGACTCAGTCTTCTTGACGGCACTCAACTACCGCCAAGCCTCCGGTCGTGCTGGTCGGAGAGGCTTCGATCTTCTCGGCAACGTCGTATTCCACGGAGTCGCCCATCACCGTGTCATGGAGATCATGTCGTCCCGCCTGCCGGACCTCAGAGGACAGTTCCCGATGTCTGTTAGTCTGATTCTTCGCCTCTTCGGTCTTCTTCACGGGACCAATGATTCCGAATACGCCGTCAAAGCTGTCCAGTCCTTGTTGACGCAGACTCGTCTATACCTCGGAGGGCCCGCGTCTCAGATGTCCATCAAGCACCACCTTCGATTCTCGATCGAGTACCTTCGAAGACAGCACCTGCTCTCTGCCGGCGGAGCTCCTCTCAACTTTTCTGGGCTCGTCGGACATCTGTACTTCACCGAGAATGCGGTTTTTGCGTTTCATTCCCTGATGAAGGATGGATATCTACACGAGCTGTGCAGTGGCGTCGACGATGCCGGCAAGCGCAAAGATGTGCTTCTCGAGTTACTCAAGGTCTTGTGTCACCTGTTCTGCCGCATCCCTTGCTACAAGCACAACGATGAGGCATGGCTGGAGGAGGTGGTTCACCAATCGCCTTCCGTCGTTCTCCTGCCTCGACTGTCGAGAAAAGCAGAGAGCATTCTCAGGAAACATAACCAACAGACGCTCGAAACTTTCCAGACGTACGTGCAAACCTTTGTCAAACAGCACCTCAGCGACAAGCCCGACAACGTCCTGCCTTTCACCAAACGTCGAGTCGCCCCGGGTGATAGCGACCGCATCGATCTATCCGCCATCAACATCCAGACCCTCCCCCCCACGACGCTTCGGTCCCCATTCGCAGCTTTGTCGGGCTTCACGGACGAATTCTCCACCATCCACGAGTTGTGTGAGACGAACCGCGCGGGCGTCTTCCTCGAAGAACAGTCCATTCCGTACATTCCCATCTACCCCCAAGAAACAAATGGCGTGCCTTTCAACGCTTACGTACTCGATTTCTACAAGCACGGCGATCTGAAAGCTCTCGTTCGGGATAACGGGATCAAAGGCGGAGACGTGTGGTTCCGTCTCAAGGACTTCTCTTTGATCCTCGCCACGATCGTCACGAGCCTTGCCAACTTCCTCGACAAGAGTGGCGCCGAGTTTGACGATGCGGCTATGATTGACGTGCAGGATGCGGGCGACATCCTTGATGAGGAAGTTGGTGCCGAGAAGGATGACAACATGGACGGACAGGACGCGACGGCAGCCTCCGCAGAGGATCCCAACATACTGGAGAAGACCACCAAGATCAAGATAAAGAAGGTCCAAGACTCATGGGAAGATGCTGGTTCTGACGAGGAGAGCCTGGAAACCCCTGGTATGAGCGAGGGAATGAGCGATTCGTCGGAAAACCCGGCTAGCTGGAATGAGGATGAAGGAGCTGGACTGGTAAAGGTCTACCAAGCTTTCAAGCTGCTGCAGCAGGAATTTGATGGGAAGTTCAGGAAGATTTGGGCTTGATCAATGTCCAATTAGCCTTTGAATGTCTCTGACAGGACGGAAATGCAACCGGCAATGGCAATATGTATTGGATTAGTGTACAACAATAGATGGCCTGGAAAGATCGTTCTGCTTTCTGGAACTTTGTATGCGGCATTCGCGGTGCACTTGAAAGCTTTGATTTAAACGCAACCCCTTTTCTACGACATGGGATATCAAATGGAGATGGTCTCCTCAGCGGCTCCAGGCTCGCCGTTTTCGCTATACTTAACTCTCTCTGGTCATTAGCAGGGGACAGTTCCGAATCCTAAGCCGAAGATTGCTAATATTTCTCGAGGGCTTGTTTTCCAAGCTGCAGTTATTCCGGTCAGGATCGTGGCACATGACTCAGGAGGCTTTTCATTATTCTTACCTTCCAAACAACCCACATGTATTCAAGCATAATGACGCAGCATACAATCATGACAATGCCTCCCTTCTTCCAATACGGTGCCTCGTCAACTGTGTAGAACACGATGCCCCAGAACATGTTCAATTTCAAGGTCAGGACGACACGGCGTCGTCGCCAGTGCATTGCAGGATGATGCTTGCCCACCCGAAGATGAGCGGGTTGGCCATGTACGCAGTTCCGGAAAGATAAAACGCGAAGAAGGTTCCGGCGAAAGAGAGCGTGGGGACCAGCAGCATAACAGCGCAGATAAGCTGTAGGAGAACTGCTAGCACGGCCATGGGCACGCGGGTGCCGGTGGCGTTCATGTGCCGGGCTGCCAGCATATCCGAGACAACACCGACAGCTTGCACCCCGAGAGGATATGTGTTGATCTGGCTCTGGGTCAAGTGCTCCGCTTGACACTTAGCCAGATGAGAACGTTCTGAACTGCGTAGGCTTCCGATGTAGCACGCACAGACAGGAGACTAGAACACTACCATAAACCTATGGAGTCTATTAGCAACAAGTGGGAGAGCGCAAGAAATATTGAACGTAGAAGGCAGAACAAAGGGGGAGGCGCTTCCGTGAGCGAAAAGGGACTGGTTCTGTGTCCACCGTCTTTGATCAGAGGCAGGCAAGAGAGGGCCATTTTCTACTCGGGAGTCGCTGAGGTAGTTGACCTTGGTGTTATCCGTAATATCGGGGAAATTGAAGAAACCGAAAACGGCGACGGGAAGCGTGGTGATGCCATCTGGTAGTGCGTCTGGTAGTGCGTTAATGACTGGAAGCAAAACTCCCGTGTGGACATACCAATCAAAAGCGTGAATGCGACTCGTGGAGCTCGTGTAGTAGCTAACATTTGGCGACAAATGCTTTTGACCTTGAAAAGTACTCAAGCAAGCTCCACTGAATAACACGGACAGAGCTTTCTTGACAAATGGGAGCCGAACGACGCTCGAGTCATACACGAGGATGATCCAACTGCTTGGGTTGCAAAACGTTGTTACGAGGAAACAACAAATCGGATGCTTGTCCGAGGCCAAACGCGCTGGAATAATTAATTTATTCAATTTCCTACCCGTGCGGAGCCCGGTGCCATCCTTGCAGCAATCAATCACTATTGTATCTGTTTATATCTAGGAATGACGTAGCCTGTGGGTTTCTGTCACCTGGAGTGTAGTTGTTAATGGGTGAATGTGTATGATGATGGATTGTGTAGTTGCTAGTAATGGCTAGAGAAGGTACTTACAGTGACGTGTGGGTCACGTGCCCATGACAGTAGTAGTCTATACTAGCTTATTTCATTTTAAGCTTTAAGAATATAGCCACTAGCTTGGACCTTCATTTGATCCGAGACCGTCCCGGCGTACCTAGACTCCCGGTTTCACTCGAAGTTCTGGGAGTCTCAAGGACTGGGACTAATTGATTAAATGCTCGTTGAAAGAGACTATTGTCACAATGGGAGACCGAAAACATGAGTCTGACGATTAAGACTTTCTTCAAACATACTGTCCGTTGACTTCCAATAAAGAACGAGAAGATGTTGAGAAGGTTGAGTAATTATGCCGGTAAATTACGCGGTGAAGGATGAACTATTGTAGTGTGTGCGCAGTGGTTTTCACGATGCTACCGTAAATTGCAAGTAAATGTCAATAGAGCTCCGATGTCGTCGAGGATAAAAGGTGTCCTTGGTCACAAGATCCACAGGATGTTGCTTGGTTTAAGTCACAGAAACGTGTAGCAATTTTCAAACGTAAAACCGCGTGCAGACACATATCCAGGAATATTCCTAAAACGGTGCCGTCTGTGAAGGTTGCTGATGGATACTGGAGTTGAAAGAAAACAATGAAATGTCCTGCCATTGATGACCCTGGTCAACTGATCATGTTATCTGCATCTGGTTCGAACCAGACGAGAAAGAATGGATAAGTGACCTCAGCCAAGTCATCAGCTTGTCCATTCTGGTGAACAATGGTTCGCGCCAAAATTGGTTGCTTGGGCTAATGGAATCCGGAAAGAAAACATTTTTAGTCTCTCTTATCGTGGGCAGTCAGGCAGGATATCCATGTCAGAGAAGCCATAGAGGATTTGATAGTAAGAGAGACTCCATGAAGAGGACCTTGGAACCTGGGTAGTACGCTTCTAGAGCTTAGTTGAACATCACAATAGGCCAAGGATTCATAACTGGGCCTTGTGCCTTTACGTCTTTTAAGTCTGACTGATAGAATACATTCGCGGTGAATACATACTTGGTTTTCTTCTCCTGGGCCCCTGTAAAGGTTCTTAAGCTTTAGCCTGATTTTGTGCAGCTTTGATAGCCTCCCGCCTCTTCTTCTGGTAGATGGGCTCAACTTTCCCATCCAGAGCCTCTTTGCAGAAATCTTCAAGGGGCTTCCCATTCAAGTCTGGGTACAGTTCCTTGCCGATCTGGTACCCTAAATACCGAGCATATTCAGGTGCGTTGTCACCTCGAAGGCCCCATGACTTACGATACTGCAAGAGAGAAAGCTTGTGGGGATTAGTGGTGTCACCTTTCGCCACTTTGATCGCCTCTTCCAGCTCGTCGGCGGAACGCTGTATTTCGTTTTTAGTTCAGAACGGGTCATGGTGATGCGGTAAAAGATGTCCAAGACCTACGTATTTTCTCTCAAGTTTCTCCCCGCTGATCTTCTCAAGCAAGTCGTAAACCTCGTTTTCGGTAAGAAGCTCCGTGTAGGCAAAGACCCTCTGGTTCAAGGTGCGGGGATCCCCAATAATGCGCGCCACGTACTTGCCAATGTCCCGGAGGTCAGTGAAGGCGGACTTGGCGGTGCCGTCTCCTGCAATCCAGTTGTCAAAGGGGGGGGCAACCGCATCGATGCGGCCAGAAGCAAGGCGTGGCAAGGTGATCTGATACCACCAGCCAACGTCGATAACGGTATAAGGCAGATAGAGTGTCTGGACGTGGTTCAGAACATCCTCTTTCTATGTTTCAATTTGTTAGCCAAGATTACTGTTGGGAACGAAGGAGACTCTACCTGGTCTCTGAACCATAACATCCCCCTAGCGGGCATCACTGTGCCAAAGAAGCAAGGAACAAAACGCTGAACTCCAGCCTTTTTGGAAGCATTGGCAAGAGGCAATTGATCGAGAAGACTATCGGCAACAATAGCCGATATGACGACGTCAAAACCGGTGACCTGCTTTACGATTTCATCTTCAGGGCCGCTGAGATCGGCAGCGGCTACCTTGACGCCCCTTTCCTCTAGAGCATGAACCTCGGGCTTTTGAAGCGAGGAGGGCCGTATGAGAGCTGTAACTTGCTGTCGAAATGATGAGTCCACAATGTCGACGACGAGGAAAGCCTTGGCGATCTGACTCACAAACTTTGGCTCCGAGGATGCAAGCAGCCCATTCACAATGGAGGTTCCAGTCTCCCCGGTTGCTCCGACGATGGCGACTTTCATGATTGAGTTGTTCTGCTTCCACCGATTCTAATGCTGTTGAATAGGAAGCACCCTTCATACCTTCGAGGACGAAATGAAATGCACTGTGGTGGTTTACTTATGCACTTCCCGCCACTTATGTGGTGTGAAGATCGAGGGGCAGTGTGTGGGACCCCAGTTTCAACATCAGAACGTTATTCGTTGCCGCTGTCAACATGAGATCATTGCGACACGTCTTTTTACAAAGCAGACATCGAAGCCCGCAGAAAAGCGGGGGATGACACGGGCTGGCCCTGCTTGGGACAGGTAATACGCGCGGAGTTTGTTTGTTCCTGATAGGACGCCTCCGCCTTTGCGTTTTTGGTCCAAGTTCCGGAGTACCATGAATTGTCAGATAACGGCGTGTGTGTATTCATGGGCATGCTCAGGCCACCGGCGGCGGACGTGGACGGCTGATTCTCTCGGTGAGGATTCTCGAGCCGCGAAGCACCCGTCAGACCCATTCTGGTTGGTAGCCGGGTGAGATTAAATTATTAATGGGGGGTGACTGCTCAACGAAGGTGCCGGCTAGTTAGGTCTCGGCGCCAAGAGGGAACCGTAAGTGAGTTTGTGGAAGGATGACGGCGTCGGCTGGCAGCTGCAATATCTTTCTTGCCTTCCATATTACCAGACAGAAGAATCCCCATTCCGAACAGGCGGAGACAAATCTAGCTGCCTCCTCAGCGTCGTTGCTTAGCAACTTCTGGATGCTGATGATGGCTAGATTAGCTGTGTTGCCCTGGCTAGGGCCTTCGAAGCGAGCCGATTCCATCCTGGATATTATGGCTGTTGAGGGCCAGAGCAACAAGAATGCGTGGATTTGCCATGTTTTATATTTGTTGGGGCTGTCTCTGATCCCTGGTCTACCTACCTCGTAAAGAAGAATAATAGCGTGGCTAAGCCTAAGTTCTGACTGCCCACGTTAATTGTTGGCGCTGTGTTTATCCCTATTAGCTTTTTTTAGGATAATTAGTTGGCTAAATATAAGGTCTATTGAATTATACCTATTTTGGGAATTACTCTACTTAGTATTAGTATTATAATTATATATATAAGTTTCTCCCTAGACTAGTATACTCTTAAATAAAACTAATTAGAACTTTTTTATATATAAATAATTAATACTATATATTTTATTAATATATATATAATTTATTCTACCTTAGTTATAACTATAAGTACTATTCTCTACTATTTCTTTGGTACCCTACTACTTCTAGCTAGTAGTACTATATTTAATACTATGGGAGTAGATCTCTTACTTTCCTTCCCCTTTATTTATTCTTTTCTTTTATAAGAATAGAATTAAAAAGTTAATAATCTTTAAACTAAAGTTTTAAAATACTTAGATATAACTACCTTTTTATTCTACATAGTTATTATATTCTTATAATTCTCTCTTTTATAAAGAGAAATATATATAAGAATCTAAATAGGGATTATTTAATAGTTTCCTAGTAGTTCTTCTTTCTCCTTATTCTCTTTCTCTAATTATATAATACCTATAAATCCCTCTAAGCACTTATGCTATAAGTTAGATTCCTTTGGCTCGTGATATACTTAAGGATAGTATGCCGTCGCGACGCGCGAGTTTGTCTTGTGTCCAGTTCTGGAAAGCAGGTTTCGACCTTACTACTGTAGATACCGTGAAGAGGAGCTAGGACATGCTTAGGACAAAGCGCTCAGTATTATCAATAGTCTGCTTGTGCAGCTGATCAACTCGTATGTAACGACTAAATGGGTATTTAGATAGAAGAAATCGGTATCGTATTCCATCCCGTAACTTGGTCCTCGACGCCTTCGTTCACCACGTTTCGTGCACACGCTGAGGACGTTGTTCCACCAGCTGACTCGCTCGGTCTTCCGTAGTAACCTCGATTTCGTTGGAGACTACAATTCCGCTGAGAGGTTTGCCGCCGGGTGTTGGTGATGTCGAGTCCTTTTTTATGTCTTGCAGCTTGACGTCGTTCACGATCCGCTCCTCGCTCTCAGTGAATGTAACGTTGGTGGTGACAGGGTTCGCGCTCGATGGATTAGTTCTGCGTTCGTGACTGCGAGGCCCGTATTGGCCGTTGCCACCCCCGATGGTTCGGAATCCGGACGGAGTCTCGTAGGCCTTCTTTGAAGACCTCAGCATGCTGGGCCAAAGGGGTTTCAGGTATGTTCGTATCAGAGGGAAGATCATCGGAAGGTTCGTAGTGACCACAGCTACGAACGTCTCGCGTGTGCCCCAAGTACCGGCGAGTTGGGCGCCATTGACGGGGTCCTGTGTGTGCAGCAGACGGCTTAGTAAATGTTGACATCAGTGCGAACTGCATTAGCGGGCAGAATGTAACTTACCACGAGGACGAAGATGCTCTTCAAGGTCGCGCATACAAGCACAAAGATACCGGCGCCAAGGACAATACTTGATGCAATCTTCTTGATCAGTCTCAACGTTGACTCCCAAAGCAAAGGAATTGGAATAAGGATGAGGTATATGTCCGTCGATACGTTCGCAGCGAACGAGGTCCATATGATCGGCAAAGAGATGGCGGCTTGACATGAATCTAGGCGGTTATATTTAGCAGTGGCGACTTTGGCTGATCATTGCCTGGCGAACGTACTTCCAGGGTCTGGGTTGATTTGCCAGTACTTGTTGAATGGGATACAGGCGAGGAACACAGCTCCGAGGGATGCAATGAAGGTACCGATAACCAGCCCAAACCCAATCCAGATTCGGATTCGATACCGACGACCCAGACCTTCCTTATTAAAAGTCAGCGGAACACGTCTCAAGGCTTCCAGTCCGGTTGCTCATTCAATGCTCACTGTAAGTCGCAGATAGAAGAATAACATAGACAGCTTCAATAAGAAAATTAAAGTGGAATAAGTCGTCCATCCAGCAACTTGAATCTTAGATCCGATGACCCTTGAGAATATATGCATTAGTTTCTTCATCATCAATTTAATTACAGAAGCCTACCTGAGGTTATATTCGGGATCTGAAGTAGACAAAGCCACACGCTCAGCATCTGTCATGCCATTGTTGGCAAGTCCATGTGCGACGTTGCCCACTTCATACCCCAACGTTGATTGGATGGTGTAGAATATCTAATTGGGATCAACGACAAGCCTTCTCGAGTACTTGGGTCTCGGGGAAAGCAAGAGAACGTACCGCAGCCGCGAACGCAAGGTAGTCATCGGCTCGGAAGTTTCGGAAGCCCTCCGCCTTGAATCTGGCAAACACCCGAAGAAAGGTCACAGCCATGCCGGTTCCGTAGAGAGTCCACGTCTCGATCGTCGCCCGGTGGGCTGCTTCGGCGGCAGCCTGTGCAGCGGCCAGCGCCACCGGGTCGAGAGATGCGTCACCCGACGACATTATGCTCGGCTTATGGTGTTAGTGTCAGTCGAGTGAGCGACGGCCGGAGAGAAACGCGAAGGTTGCGAGAAAAGCGGCCGAGTACGAAGAAGAGAAATCATTGGGAGCCCCATCTGTACAAATATCTTCTCCGCTCACAAGGGGCGAAGGGTAGGAACACGGCCAAAGTTTAAAACGGCTGGTTGTTTGACCCGGAGTTCATGATTCGATACTACGGCAGCAGATGTGATGGAGGAACGATGAAAGAGAACCGATGGACAGGCTTCCACGATCGAGAGAGCCAGACTTCTTACCATGCGCAAGGCGACTGTGCCATGCCATCAACGCTTGCCAGGGCCCCGGGAGCGCTGGGTTGCTGCATGACTCCATCTCCGAGACGCGACGCCGGTGCAACTAAGCCATAATAAGCCCCCCTGAGCCTAAGAACATGTTCATCGGACAAACACCGATTCTGGCGAACGGAGCCTACCACGAGAAGGGAGACTTGGGAGGAGAAGTTGAAATGCGTCCAACACCGTACACGTTCTGCGTATTCTTTCAGGATCCCCGTAGCATCCGATGGAGTCAGTCACCCGGCCTGAGCAGCTCGCAAGCCTAGCCTCTCCTCGAGAGTCCAGAGTGGCTTCCATGAAGACTGGATTCGTTTGGGCTGGACGTATCTCCAACCCTGCCAACATGTTATTTAACATCAGTCTATTCGGCGGGGACTGAATGAGATATCGCAGGCACATATCACATCTCCGATTGAGGTCAGTGATTTCTCCACCTCGCCAAGCTGTTAGACCAGGACGATGAGGACTTGAGCCCTGTTAACCCCTGACTCGTCCATCCACGAGTTTCCAGAACCTTGGCAAGGGTCCGAGCGGACACGGCTGTGCTTCCCCGGCGTCGAGCAAACCCACTCCAATAATTTTCTTTGCATTATAGTACGATAAGGTAACACGAAATGTGATGAGGGGCCGGACACAAAAGGTGGTCAACTCCGGCGCTGATAGTGAGCAGGGTCGGAAACAATAGGGACAGGACCTCTCTTGTCGTCCTGAGACTGAATAATTTGGATCCTCTCGGCGCAAAAGCCTCTTACGAGGCACTGTCCCGGGTATTCGGTCGGAAAGCTCCCAAGAAATGCAGGAAAATGCAACAGTCCGAAGGTCTTGATGACAGGTCACGGCGGTCCGGGAGGCAAGATCCGGCATTCGTGCGGCGCAGTATCGTACCCGTAGAGGTTTCCGCTTTACTTTATTTCCGCCGGCTCGCGTTCAGACCTGGCGTTTGATGGTTTACTCCTCGGTCCCCTGCCTTGAGTAGCGAGCTTTACCAGGCCCGACTTCGCCGAAACATATACCACATTCCAAGTGGCCCCCTTTTCTTCATAACATCGCGGCTGTGGCGGCCACCGGCAGTCTGGTGAAGTTTGACCCTGCTATGCTGCGCCAATTAGCCGAGGTACTTGTACCGAGTATCCATGCTGCGTCAATTAGCACGCGACTTGAACGAAGCTATGGAGGGAGGGTATAACGGGTCGGAAGTAAGTGGAGACATGCATTCTTCACTCCGAGTTGTGTGTGATCGTGGCACAAGCTTGCATCCGGAGCCATCGTCCTAGGCCGACCAACTCGGCATTAGCAATTTGACAGCCGTTGGAGTAAGGGTAACTGACGCCGATGGTACGCTTGGACTGGATGGGATGATGTCCCTCCCTTCGACGTAACCACGTTTTTAGGGTTCGCCACGGCACAGTCCCCGTTTGGAAGAGCCCGAATGGATGTAACTGACCTACAAATTAAAGAGAGGGCAGCCACATCGCGATTGCTTACGGCGTACAGTTATAGGTACAAGCGGCGGCGAGGTCTTCTAGAAGTGTGGCGACCGTAGTGTAGTTGTTACGGAGGGATTTGGTGGTGGAAGTATGGGAATAAACATAGGGGGAAAGGAGGAGAAACAATTGGCACTACACACGGTGGGATAAATCTTTGCGCGAACGGATTATTCTCTTCATCCTGAAGCGCACAAACTTGGCTTCTAGGCCCCAGCATCGACAGACCAGACATGCAGATATCGACCAGGGTGCTGAGGAGGTTTAACCCCTCCGGACCCCAATTATCTGGAGACTGGCCGGCCAAAAGCAGGGTCGCAGGCATACACAACTAGGCTCAGGTGAGGGACCACTCTTTGCAGGGAACCGAAATTAGGTATGCATCGACTCAAGGATTGCTGTGACCACGCCATATCAGGACATGCATGGCGGAATAAAAATGGTCGAGACGGCGCATCATCAGAAATTCCTGCTCGGTAGGTGCGCTCAACCATCGGAAGGGCCTGTCCAGTCGATACAGATACTACCACACTCATTCTTGTTTCCGTTGGGTCAGAGTCAACTAAAAGGTGCATCATAGGGTAACAGGAGCTTCATCGTTCACCAAGCCCTCGTTTCCCTTCCCTCCTACCCTCCCCTGGCCTCACGATGTATCGACTCAAGATGGAAGTGCTTACAGCTGTGGCTGCGTGGGCGATCGGCTCAGCATGCCTCAACGTTCCTGTAGCACGCCAATTGCTTGGAGGCATCTGTGCGAGAGATACCGGGGAGCTTGGAAACAAGCTTTCAAGCACCGCCAAGATCTACCAGCCTGGCTCGACTGAGTTTACCGAGGCGTCGATCCGTTGGTCCAACCTCAATGCTCCCACCGTCAGTCTTGTTGTCGTCCCTGGTACCGAGGAGGATGTTGCCGAGACGGTAAGCTGCCATCGTCCTGAGATGAATGCCTTGCTCACTTCCATCCTCAGATCAAATTCGCCAATGAGAAGGGCCTGCCCTTTCTTGCCTACAACGGTGTACACGGTGCTATCACGACACTGGGTAACATGAAAAACGGCATCGAGATCTACCTCAACCAGTTGACCAGCATCGAGATCGCCGCGGATGGTCAGTCTGCCAAGATTGGCGGTGGCACCCGATCAAAGAACGTCACGGACACCCTCTGGGCTGCCGGAAAGCAGACCGGTAAGTTGCTCTCGACAACAATGACTTGTCCCCGAGAAATCAGGATTGCTGACTTTGCAAAAAGTGACCGGCACTTGCGAGTGCGTCAGCACGCTCGGGCCCGCCCTCGGAGGAGGCCATGGGTGGCTTCAGGGCCACCACGGCCTGGTCGCTGACCAGTTCTTGTCCATGAACATCGTTCTCGCCAATGGAACTATCCTCACCATCGACGAGAAGTCGGACCTCTGGTGGGCGGTTAAGGGAGCTGGTCATAATTTCGGCATTGTGACTTCCGTCAATGTGAAGATTTATGATATCGAACATCGCGACTGGGCTGTTGAGACCCTCATCTTCAGCGGGGACAAGGTTGAGGAGGTCTACCAGGCTACGAACGACCACCTTCTCAAGAACGGCACGCAGCCTGCCGACGTTATTAACTGGTCGTACTGGCTGAACAACCCCAGTGCCGACCCCGAGAACGTAAGTGTTGTTGATGTATTGAATCGTTCACTATTCAGGCACAGCGTTGCTAAATAAATACGCAGCCCGTCATTCTGTTTTGGATCATTCAGGAGGGTGTCACTGCTGTTGACCCGACCTACACCCAGCCGTTCCTCGACATTGGACCTATCTCAGCTACTCCTACTGCTGGAACGTACCTCGATCTCGCTGCCTGGACTGGAATCGACCTCGATGCCATCCCGTGCCAGAAGGCCGGCCTCAACAACCCCCGCTTCCCGATCTACGTTGAGTCTTACAACGTCACGGCTCAACGTCAGGCCTACGATCTTTTCGCCTCGTCCATCAAAGGCTCTTCCCCCTTCAACAACTCTCTCTTCATGTTCGAGGGCTACTCTAACGAGGGCGTGAAGGCCATCGACAGCGAATCTACCGCTTTCGCCTTCCGCGAGGACAACCTGCTCTTCGCTCCTCTCATCACCTATACCCCCGGGGATGCGGCTCTGGACAAACAAGCTGCCGACCTTGGCAACAAGCTTCGACAAATCATGCAAGAGGGTAGTGGCCGTGACGAAGTTCACGTCTACCTGAACTACGCTTTCGGCGACGAGACTCCTGCTGAGTGGTATGGTTCTGAGCAGTGGCGACAGGACCGCCTGAAGTCTCTCAAGGCCAAGTATGACCCTGAGAGCAAGTTCAGCTTCTACGGTCCGGTTGCTTGAGGGAAAGACTGTCGAAGATTGGCCTTTCGTGAACTTATTTTGTGGCAAATTAGATCCATGAATATATCTATTTGACCATGATCACGATACTCTGGAAATCAGTTCTCCTCGCCAGCTTTATGTGATTATTATTCAAGTAGATTCAATGGCCATTGATCTAAGAAGTGACCGTGTAGCGCACCATGACTTGAGGACACTATCCTGCGGCTCTCATCTTGCGACCGGTCACTCTCCGAGTATTTTCCCCAAGATATGGACACGAACAGCGACTGAAACATCCTCCGTCCGGAAAAGCTCAATCGGCCACGAAAAGTGCTCCTAGGAACCACCGATCAATCTTCAACGACGTATAAGCTCTAAATGGAGCTAGCAGACGAGGACTAAGCTAGCTATTTCGCCATGTTAGGCTACCGCCGTGGTCTTAGACTACTTGATTCCAAGATACGTTGAATCTGCCTTATTCAGCTCTAAGCAGTATACGAATTTCATGAGTACGGTCGAGCAAGCACCAATGTTGCCAATATTTCAACCCTGCCGACGTGGACACTAGTCAGTATGGCGGCGCTAGCGTCCGACAAATTCCCCGCTTGCCAACTCACTCGGCGCCGAAAAGCACGGCATTTCGGAACCTTACTGGACGACAGGATCGACATCAAACTATGAAATGAGTCTGCTTCGGACTTGGGTACATCAACATCCCTTTTGAAATACTCAAGTGGAGCACACTTTCCACGGCGAGCATCATCTCATCCCTTTTGCCAAAGCAGAACTGGAACGTAAGATTTGGCTCGCCTAGATCGTTCTTGAGATGTTTGCTAAGTTTGCGTAGTAGTGGGCTTCCTAAAATCAACATTGTCTCCTGGAAGTGGAATTGTGTTTCCCGGAGGCATCAACGTCTACTTCTTGGACCATGCTCCAGGCTGTGAGACCCCTATGGTGCATGAAACTGACATTGGGCCACAGAAAACGACGATATGCTGCCCGGATGGTATCGCACCCCTTCGGTGGATTATGTTGCTGTTGTTGATGTAAATCCAACACTCCTGACACCTATGACGGCTTTCAATGTAAAGGATGGCAAGGTAGCTTGGGACGTTCCAACCTAAGCCGCATCAGGAATGAGTGCAGAGCTGATGATAACAGATGGACGAACTACTCCAATGTCTGGATTTGCATGTTTGGAGTCGTTCATTATGGAAGCTACGCCGTTGGAATTCAAGTTTGAAGATAGTTTTGAGGAGCTTTCCAAAAGGTGGCTTCAGTAGTTCTATCGAGTGTGTCACGAGCCGAAGGAATATAGCTTGGTTCACTAGTCTTTAGAGGCGTTTTGGGGCGTTCTGTGGGTTCTGGAATAGGGGTAAGGGAAAAAAAGGACTACTGGGGGACCACGCGGGGACCACCGGGTGGCCTCTATCTAGGTCCCTATGACCCCCTATACTGAGGAGAGGGGGTTAGAAAAGAATGTTGTTATCTTTATATATGTGAAGGGCTGGGCCTGGGCTTGTTTAGCTTGAAGGGTGCGTGAAATACTGTTTGTTTGGAACCAAGGAATGAAAGGGAAGTTTCCCACGATGGATGAAAAGTCTGCATATAAGGGGCCCAGCGGTGGTTCAGCAGAGGACCACCGGTTGAGGACCGGGTGAGTAAGCACGGACAGAGCGCGAGCCAAGGTCATCCGGGCGTAGCCCGTAACATATACACCTATTATACTACTGTCTTCTTATCAGAGGAGGGTTTCAGCTCGAAGTGACAGATGCGTATAGTGGTCCTAAACATATAAGAGCAGTTACTAATACATTTAAAGCTTAGGGATCTCATTAATCCCATCCTAAGTACCCCTATCCTAGCTAACTAAGAGGACCCATCAGGGGCTACTCGGGTGGGCCCTGACACATTCCCCCCCTCATAGACCATGCCCTTATGGCAGCGCAGCAGCCCGAACAGATCTTTCAAACAAATCTACTAGTCAAACAGTCAAATTGAGGCTATTCAGAGATCCAAACAGTCAAATAACAATAGGCTATTATTTATTATATTTAATCAGATTGAGGCTATCTTAGAAGAATAGATATTCTGCCTCTGGATTAATTAGAATTTTTTAAAAAATAAAAAGCATATTTCCGAGGTAAAGTTGAAATTTATTATTAGAAATATAAAAATCTATAGTTAAATTTAAACCCACGACCTCTAGTGCTAGTTAGCCAGAGCTAATAATTATACTACTTAATTATATAAATATTAATTAATATTAGCTACCTTTTTTTAGGGGATATATACCCTTTAATATATATTTTTATTTTATTTTTCCATTTCTACTTACTATAGGGCCCATTTAATATAACTATTATAATATTAGTATACTAAAACTTTACGCATTACTACTAATACTAGGATTGTGACAACCTACTACTAGTCACCACTATAACCTATATTTATACTATAATTAATAACTTCTTACTATTTATAACTATTAAACTAACTATTACTCTAGGTAGTTAATACTTCTATATCAGGGGTTAAGAGGGATAAATATATAAGTCCAGCACTCTCTTAATCTCACAATAGCTTTACTAACTTCCTATTTAGGTATATAGATCAAATTAAATAGATATCTGTTCAAACAGTCAAATATACGACGTTTCGCCGGTCAAACAGTCAGATAATACCCTCGGATTTGATTTGACTGATCGGGTTGCTGCGCTGCCTTATGGTCTCGAGGGATGAAGCTATTCCGAGATCCAGCCGACTACCCGCTACCCCTCCAGTAACCCTTCTAATAATCCTGACTCCCAGTACCCTCATTAAACCTCCACCGCTATAGTAGGAAGAGCAGTAGTATTTATAGAGTCTCCCTATGCCGGTGCTACTCCTACGCTGGTGCCGCTCTGTTAGGCCTATTCCAAAAATTATAGGGCTTATAGTTTATATATTATTATGAGGTAGTATTAGCTACTTCTTTGGCTTCCTCACCCATATATGCTGAATCACAGTTTGCTTATATTTAGTGTATATAGTCTTGTTTGCCTCCTTCGCAGCCAATTATCTCCCCGCTCAAGAGGCTATGTCCTCATGGCGGAGGCTCCGGTGCCCCCCCATTAGGCCCCCACTAGGCCCCCATTAGGCCCTATGCCACCCAGTGCCGCGTTACGCCAATGCCGCACCTACGCCGGTGCCACTCCAGCCCTCTGCTGCGCTAATGCCCCTCATAGGCCCTATACCGCCATGTACTATGTCTTGAAAGCTCCGGCCTGGGGAACTAAAGGCTCCAGGCTATATAAGGACCTAAGATACTTGCCCCTAGCTAGCCCTAGCTACTTTATACTAATAGTGGTAATATTTCTTTATATAAGCTAAGTAGAGTAAATATCTTATTATATTAATTATTTCCTATTATAAGGCTAGTTATATTTACTAATAATATTACTAGAGGTATTCCTAGAATACTTATAATACCTTTTATTTAAGGCTATACATTTATACTCTTATCTAAATATTAATTAGTCCATAGCTATAATAGTTTACCTCTCTCTATATATACCTTATACCCCCACGCGGTAGCCCTATTGTAGTGGCCTTGTTGCAGTGAACTTGTTGCGGCGGGCTTGTTGCGGCAGCCTTGTTGTGAAAACTCTCTGTGTGTGTGGCTCCACTGCCACGCTGGTGTGGCTCTGATGACCCCTATATAACCCGATGGTTGGAGCCCCTATGGATAGGTAGAGCTTTGAATGTGTCAGAGGAGGGTTTTTGCTTGAAGTGACGGATGCGTATGGTGGTCCTAAACATATAGGTGCGTTTGTTTGCCACAAGCCAAAGGGATACGGCTTGAGTCAATAGTGGCAGCTTGGCTCAATAGTGGTGGCTTGGTTTAATAATAGCAGTTTGGTGGCGTTTTATTGGGTTTAGAGATGAGATAAGGGAGCCAGAGGATCACCGGGGACCTACTGGGTGGTCTCTACTTAGGTCGCGATGACCCCCGTTTCCCAAGTAGAGGGGTTCAGAGAAGAATGTTCCTCGTTACCTACACCTATTATACTGTCTTCTTCACTCCGTACCATACACCTCTGACATTGTGGATATATTCGAAGCTGGCTCTACCTAAGGGATCCCATCGATCCTGTTCTAAGTACCCCTACATTCGCAGGAATAAACTCAGTCATGTTGGCACGACATTGGTAATATGAAAAATGGCCATATTTTCAATCCACTAAGACTTGAATTCGTGCGTAACAGTGGATGAGATCTACTGGGACATACAGAAGGCGTGGATTAAGCAAGGAAAGCGAGCAACCTTCCTTTTCTTGCAGGCATTTGCTGCTTGGCGTATAACAAGCAACGACTCCTTTGAGAAAGGGCCCGTTTGTCGCTGGTTTTTCTTGTCCAACAGCGCAAACTCATTCGCTTATCCTGCTTTGTCACAATTATCTCGCGGGCCGCTGTATCCAATCCTCGCGATTTAGTTGGCTGGACAAAGACATCCTGCGGCTGGGTTTGTTTGCTCTTCTTCCTGGCCAGTAATTAATCCCAGGGCAAACAAAACCCATGCGACGACCACATGTACTCATGCCGCTCAGATCCCAAGGCTCCCAGGGGTTCTTCCAGAATTAAATGCCCACATATTCCATATTCCGGAAAGCTCATCAACCATACGGTCTCCCCTTTGATCTAGGTTCACACATCTATCGGAGCATGTACGCGAACTCTTATCCTAGCGTCATTTATGTCCTTGGATGAAGGCTTGTACGTCATCCTTTTGTCGAGTTGAAAATCCCAAATGCGTTTTACATCTTTAACTTTTACCCAGGCCTTTTCGTGCTTCTTTCCTCCTTCCCCACAGGCAATCATCCTTTGAACGGCAGCTTGGCTGGGCCTCTGGGCTGAGCGAGCTGACATCCATCCCTCTATGTCGGACGTACTCGGTTCGGGTTGGGACAGGTCTGATGAATCGGCTCGGAAATTCGACGCGTAAGACTTTTCAATCAATTCAATGTGTCATTCGCGCTCTTCTAAAATCCACGAGTATTGGGTTGATTGGCTAACAATACAACTGCGCAGGTATCTCGGAATCGATCTGGGAAGCACAAGCACGCGCGCCTTTATTTATTGTCCCGGGCACACGTCGGCAGACAAACAGCGCATCGTGGTTGAAAGCTACCAAAAGCGCCCATTAGACGACCTGCACCAATACGAGGCCGGGGACTTCTCGTCCACGTGTTACCCGTTCGACTCTCCTCACCTGCCCGTTTACCCGGATGATCCTTTCACCGAGACTGGTACTCGCGAAGGGGTGTCTCTCAAGTACGCGATATACACCTTGGAGAGCAGTGGCTACTACGATGAGCTCTTCAGCGGATACTCCATGGTGGGCGAACTATGGAACCGCCAGAACGACGCACTCAAGAACCGACTCCGCGAAGCGCTCTCTAGTCTATTCTCCTCGATAAAAAGAATCGTCGATGAGATCTGCCAAGAGAACGATATGAGGGTCAACCGAATCAGCCTTTCCATCCCGGCCCAGTGGACTGGCAGGGGGGCGTGTCTAGCACGGACGTATGAAATTGCCGTTTCTCGCGTTTTTACGAAACAGAAAGAGATCGTCTGGGTGAGCGAGACGGAGGGTTTAGCTCATTACCTTCTAAACGACGCGAAGAAGAAAGTCTCAGATGGTTCCTCGGATTCTTCGATTTTGTTTCTCGACATTGGGGGGCACAATATGGTGAGTCGAATCTAGTACTGCCAGCTGTAGACTTCGTAGCTAAACGAAGCAGAACGGCTGCATTATCAAGGAAGTAGTCGCCAAAGACGCAATGCCTAGCTGGTATGGAGATGGGGATGTCTTTGGTAAGTAATCCTTGGAGTCAAAGAGATGTTGACCTTCATATTTCTAACGCTCCCCTTGGCACTGGCGGTGGGAGTGAACACTGGACCTATGAAGTTGGGAAAGTACTTGGTCAGAGGTACGAGGAAAAGAACGGCAGGTCCATGTCGCAAATGGAGAAAAACGAAGCCTTGAAGACTTTCAGTAGGTTCAAAGACCGTCTTGGACCTGGGAGCACGCAAGTATTTTCTTATGGCAACGTCACCATCACAGCTGAAGAGATCGAGGAATGCTTCAACGAAGCTTTCGACAAGATTTTGGCTGTTGCGGAGTCTAACATAGAAAGGATCTCGAATTTCAAGTCAGATAAGACTGTGATCGTCGCTGGTGGATCAGCAAAGCATCGCGCGGTCGAGGATCGACTGAGCAAACTCTGCGAAAAGCACAACATGCCTCCGCCAGGGTTCGTTTGTAAGATGGGATTGGGTTATAGGTGGGTCGGGACACAACTTCTCCATTCGCGAAGCGAGCAGGATCACGAAGCACACCGACTGACCACGAGCAGCTCTGCAAAGATCGCGAAGGGGGCAGCGTATGCCGCATCCACGTGCTTAGACCTCCCTGCGTTCATACAACAGGGAGCCGCTTTCGGACTCCAAAGAAGACCGCGCGGAACGAACGCAGGCAAGAGTCACGGAAACGAGTGGGAAGATGTTGCGCCCCTGTTGTTCAGCAAGGTAGTATTCACATCAAAATTGAATGTCGTGAGGATCCTGGTCTGACAAACTGTGCAGGAAAAGAACGACGCTCTGGAGCTCGCGTTCGCAACCGGATACGACGAGTTCAAGCTTATCTGTGACCCCTATTTCAGCGTCCAGAAGAGCTTATCGAGACCCAATGAGCTTACACCGGACAGATGCTACGACGTCCTGAAGCTGGGTATTCTGAAGCAAGGATATCACAGGATCAAGATGTCTCTAGTTCTGAGTGAAGATGGAGAGACATGTGTGATTTTGGAGTCGCAATGGACACAGGCAGACAAGTGCTGGCAACCCAAGACCTTTCCAGATTCTGGGTTTTCATCGGCCCCTCTGCACATGGAGTATGATTTCGGGGCAAGCTGTCTCTTCTTTGAGGAAGCAGACGAGACGTCCTTCGATCGCGAGGGCTTTCGGAACGGGGGTAGGCCAGGGAAGCGGTCCAAACGCCGCTTTGATCAGGTAAACGAGGATCCTACTCAGAATGAGCCATTGAGAAAGTCATCACGTGTGAAGTTTGCGGCCGAAAGGTCTGGCATCAATCGGATCTTTACGTTTCTCGCGTCCAAATTGGATGGCCAAAAAGGAGACTTCGAGGTCGATGCTGAACTTTTACGAAGACGAGTTATCAAACGATCTCTGGGACGAGAAGATGGAAAGTCGCGAGAGATTGGAGAGTCGGGAGGAGATGGAGAGTCGTCAGGAACCCAACCAAACCAACGTTCTAACCGCGGACTCGCATGCGGCACAACCGACGGGCAAGGCGGTTTGGACGTCGTGGAACCACCGGCCCGAGTCACACCAAAACCGAACCGCACAACGGCCAACATCAACGGAGACAGGTACACTGCGCGTCGTCCGCCTGGTGTTAAGCCTAGTGGGCATCTCCGTCGGACTTTTACAACCGTCGATATGCCGATTCGCCAGCTCGCTCAGGAAGCCCTTGATCTAAAGCTCGCCCGGCAGGCTTTCTCTGGCGGAGGAAATAATTCGGGCATGTACAAAGTCGCAAGAACCGAGCGACTGAAACAATAGTTTGGCGTTCCAGAATCGGAGGATACCGACGAAGACTGAGTTGAGTTTCAGACCCCCGAGACAGGCCGCGGGGTGTTATCTGGATTTTCTGGCACTGATTTCTTCGGCGGTGAATTTTAAAGGTCGAATGCTTGTATTAAGGAGATACTGAGCAGTAAGACGGACTTGGTTGGATTTATCTGTACGCGAACCGCTCTCATTGTGATATTTTGACGCTGAGTGCCATAGCCATTATCGATGAACCGAATTGCAGTTCGGTGAGTCTTCGGTGAGCTAACAAACTTTTCGTGTCTCGGTCTACATCGGGTCTATCTATTGGTCTAAGATGGCCTAGACCTGCTAAAGCGCCCGACTACTGCCGCCTTGTCGAGCCATCTGCGGCATGACGTCAGTTTTCCCCTGCCATTTCTTTGACTAACCGTGGCATTCAAAAGCCTGAATTCCCGCGCTGGTTTGGCGCTAATCCCAATAGCATGGGGTCGATGTCCCATGGAATCCTGCTAGCGTTGCTCCATTTCCATGGTTTGAGGTTGTTCTGCACTTCCTGTGCTAGGGTATCTGCATGTGCTCATTGTTCGAGCCGCCACAGAACAGCCCCGGACTGCCGGTCCTGGGGCATTTGATTTGCTTGTGCTTGCTAGGTTGACTGCAGGTTGACCTGGGGAGACGCGACGCGACGCCTCCTAAGATGGCAGAAAGAACGTGCGTTTCGTTTCCGAAGTAGTCAATGAAATGCCCTTTCCTATGTCGGTGGACTTCGGCTTTATATCTGAAGGGAGTCGCCGCTCTCTTGAGCTTAAACTGCGCCGGGTTGCTTCCTTCTTCACTTGCTGAACATTGCTTGCCAGGTCGCCCTGACTACCCCTCATCACCTTCTCAACCCCTCCCTCATTCATCGCCGTCTATCGACATCTCCGTCCAAATTGCCCACTATGGCGGACCAGGAGCCGACCCCGGAGAACCATACCATGATGCAGGGCTTTGAGTGGTATGTCCCTGCTGACCAGAAGCATTGGGTGCGATTGGAGAAGCATGTGCCCCAGCTCAAGGCTTGGGGCATCGACAACATTTGGATCCCTCCAGCGTGAGTATTCAACCGGACCGGCAATCGGCCCATATATACTCATTCTGCGCGCAGGTGCAAGGGCTCTTCCAAGACAGGCAATGGATATGATATCTACGATCTGTAAGTACCTTCAATGTCAATTAACTCGGTTGTTGAGAATGATGACTCTGACCGCAAAGGTACGACCTCGGCGAGTTTGATCAGAAAGGTTCCGTAGCGACAAAATGGGGCACCAAAGAAGAGCTGCTGAAGCTGGCGCATACTGCCAAGGACAACGGAGTTGGCTTGTACTGGGACGCCGTCCTCAACCACAAATTCGCAGCCGATCGCAAGGAAAAGTGCCTCGCCGCCGAGGTTGACCAAGAAGATCGCACCAAGTTCGTCAGCGATAAGTACGAGATTGACGCCTGGGTTGGGTACGATTTTCCGGGTCGCAATGGAAAGTACAGCGAGCAGAAGTACCACTGGTATCACTTCAGTGGAGTTGACTACAACGCGCGTAATGAGAAGTCAGCAATCTACAAGATCTTGGGTGATAAGGGTGATCAGCAATGGGCTGATTCGGTTGACGATGAGAAGGGCAATTAGTAAGTGTCGACCTTGCGATCTTGATGGAACTTGGTAATGCTGAAACGCGTGTTCCAGCGACTTCTTGATGGGATCCGATCTCGATTATGATCATCCAGAAGTTGTCCAAGACGTGCTCAACTGGGGCAAGTGGCTCGCCAAGGAAGTGCCTTTGAAGGGCATTCGTTTCGATGCAATCAAACACTATAGTGAGGATTTCTTGCGTCAATTCATTACCGAGCTGGACAAGGAGTACGGTAAGGGTTGGTTCTTCGTCGGAGAGTTTTGGAAGGATAGCCTAGACGATATGTCTGAGTACCTGGCGCGAATGGGGCGACGGTTCACTCTCTTCGACGCCCCTCTCGTCTACAACTTCAGTGAACTCAGCAAAGGCAACGGCGCAGATATGAGAAAGGTGTTTGACGGAACACTGGTCCAGAAGGAACCTATCAACGCCGTGGTATGTCATCTCTCGTGCCTCGTGGCTTCAGTCTTTTGACACAAGCAGACCCTCGTCATGAACCACGATACACAGCCCTACCAAGCTCTCGAGGCTCCCATCGAGGGATGGTTCAAGCCTATTGCTTACGCCCTCATCCTTCTCCGCAGCGAAGGCTACCCTTGTGTTTGGTACGGAGACCTCTACGGTATCAAGGGAGAGCACCCGTTCCCCCCATCCTGTGGTGGGGCTTTGTCGAAGTTAACACTAGCAAGAAAGCTTTACGCCTACGGAAAGCAAGCTGATTACTTTGACTACGCTACATGCCTTGGTTGGGTCAAATATGGAACCTGGGACAGACCTTTCGGCTGCGCCGTTGTGGTGAGCAATGCCGGGCCTGGCTCAAAACGGATGCACGTTGGTGAGATGCATGCGGGAGAGGTGTGGACCGATGTTCTCGGATGGAATGACAAGGAGGTCGCTATTGGCGACGATGGCTTTGGAGAGTTCGTGTGCTCCGGTACATCGGTGAGCGTTTTCGTGAACAAGAATGCCGACGGCAGAGACAAGTTCACCAAGGAATTGTCAGTAATATCCTTCCCCACTGAAGAACTTTTTCTAACCCAGAAAGCGATTCCAATATCTACGAGGAATGATTTTCGCAAGGCGTCTTCAGGCATATGCTGGGCCACTCGACCCCTTCATCTCACCACGCTTCACCAGCATGAGGTAGGTGTAGTCTTTGCCGTGTTGCGTGATCGCGGGCTTGCCTTTTGAGAGCTAGGAGTTCTTGGCTGTAGCATAATCCTTTCGTAGCTTCCTAAAAGTAGCTTTATCGTCGCATTAAAGATAGAATACGACCCATTCTCCCCTAATATTATGTAGTTATTGTTATAATGTTTAACGCCCTTATCTCTAATACGATGTAGTGCTGGTTGTATAGTTCGACTGCGTGAACTAAAGTCTCAATATTTTACGGTATCCAATCTAAATTGAATTGCATACAGCTGGCCTCAGTTACAGCCTAAAAGTCTCTTCTGCCTATTTACACCCAGTAACATCCAGTCACAAGTCTGAACCAACTTACCAACTTCGCGCCTGGCCTAGCGTGGGCAAAGCAAGGCTTTGCCCACCGGGACCGGCGTTCTAGCCCTAATAAGCCAACTTAGTCTGGGCTCATTAGGCCTCTACTATAAAGTCTAGGGCCCTAAGCCTTACCAAGGTTATATATTATTATTATATTATTTAATACTCTTATTTACCTCTAAGAGGTATAAGGCATTAATACTAGTAAACTACTAAGAATATTTACTTATATATAATATTAAAAAGTAAGTATATAACTTTATAAATATAATTTAAATATTTAAAGCTAAAGATTCTTTTTATATATTTTATATAATAGTATTAGAAAGTAAAATATAGAAGTTAAATATATATTAGAGAGAAATAAGAATATTTATAGTAATTATAGTTAATATCCCTTATATTAATAGATACTGCTTAAGAGATGTGAGATGTAACGTGAAAGGTTGAAAGTGTTGGTGGAGGTAAGTATGCATGGAGCTAGGCGCCAACCCTCGCGAGGGGGTCCAATATCAGTTTAGCGGCTGAGAACTGGGGTAGCTCAGGTTCCATGTCGGAACAATAGGGACATCAGACAAGAACGGGCGGTCGCGTTTGGCGCCGAAGCCCTGTCCAGTCCACGGTCATCCTACGGGTTTGTAGCCCTCAACAGGGTCTCCGGTGTCGACTGGAACTAAGCAATATAGCTGTGCATATATTCAAGATCACACGTATTTTACCTCTAGTTAGGACTCGCTCGACGTGTCGAGCTTTCGGGGCACCCAGTACTAAGGTAAGACATGCCGACGCAATCTTGTGTTAGCTGCTCTCAAGATGTGTAAGTCACTTTCGTATCATGCAATCGTAATGTCTACTCTATAATCACTCATTTCATAGTCCAAGGGCGGGCTTCTCGTTTCAGATTCAGGCCGAGACTCTGGACGTTTCCGGTCGTCCTTCTGGGCAGATCCATTGATATCGCGCCAGATTCACCGTCTTTGCCGAATACCTATCTCCCCCCTCCCCCCCCCCCCTTCCAAATCTAGTCCACCAATCCAACTCCTGATTAGTAGGACGACGAGCGCTGAGGTCGAACAACAGTCTTTGATGGAAAGTGTTGTGGGATTGTGGAGTAGGAGGTTCTCCTTTTCTAGGCAACAGCGTATATTGGTCCTATAAGTCTTAAGTTTCAACTCGCTGGCGGCGCGGGGACTGGTTGCTCAATGTACCAGATGAAGATACTTTCAAGTCACCGAAGTTGTGGACATTGCGAATTCCATCACCAATCTTCAGCCTGACACAATAACACTAAAAGCGGCTCAAACCCTTAAGAAACACTCGAATAGTGAGGGGCTATATAATTACCAAAAATTGCTCCTGCGGTAGGACCAAGGGCCATCCCCCAAGCCCCATTTGATATCAACACTATGTAGTGATTGTTCACGAGTCACGGCTCCTGGTTAAATGGGAAAGAACATCCCCTTGATCCACCTTATAACCTACCTTATCCACAACACAGGGGGCTGCCAGCTCATCAACCGCGTTCAGCCCAACGTCGTCCGAGTTGGTGCTCTCAACCCCGCCTTTCAATCAACTTGTCACCGAGAGATGCCACTACACCTGAGCTAATGGTATTATCCCTAGATTTTGCACAAGTCGATGTATAGTAAGTTGTAGGGCCAAGTCATGGCGGTGGAGCGTGGCTTAATAGTGAGCAAATAACCTGGAGACTCTCAAGCCATGTTCACTCCCATACGTTGGAATATACCATTAACTACTATACCTATTATTTTCCCCCACGCTAATAATATATAGCTTAGAGACTTCTTTTAGCCAATATATAATATAATATATACAAGTACTAGTACAGTTTTATAACTAAAATATACAAGGGTTATAAGTACTATTAAATTTCTTTAATTCTATTAGTATGAATACCTTACTTAGTAACCCCTTATTGCCCTACCCCGCACACTACTTCTACGAATGTCTATTAGTAGTTGATGGGATATATGAGGACATTCAAGTCTCAACAACAACACACGAGAACCTTTCTTGCACAGCAACCGCTCTTGAGTCCTCACTTCTATACTTCCATCGAAGTCGAGAGCGTCACGTTTTCGACGACGACGACGACGACGACACCGCCACCGGCGTCGCGGTCAACATCATCACCGACATCCTTCGGGTTGTGATGGAGTGGACCGAGGCCCGCGAGCCTTTCACCCAGGCGATAACGGACGAGATGTGGGCCCAGAACCGGGAGCCCGGCAAGTACCACGCCGCTATCTGCCACAACAAGGGCTACGACGTGAAGGACTGGAACGGCATCGGCGGTGTCGCCAAGGTCACACCCTGCGCCTCAACGTTCTCCACATAGAGGGAGTGCTGGATCATGCGTCTCCACTTGCCGGGCGAGCGGGCTTGCTGTTTGCGGCTATAAATCGACGTGTCTTGCAGTTACGATTGTATGTACACAGTACAAGGCCAGGCCTGACCAGTTCGAACTCCCGGGCCGGGCGACGTTTTGTATTTGGTGATGTTTCGGACCTTTGGTGCAGCTGTCTTACACTTACGACCTTCGATGGAAAGACTGGCGACTTGACCTGCTGGTAGAAAGAGGAATGTGAAGATTTCAAAGAGTTCGGAGCATATTCCGAAGACATGGACAGATCCACCGCTGCGCAAGGATCCTGGCAATTCACTATAAATACTTCTCTTTAACTACCTTAGCGAAAGTATTGCTTAGAAATCGCCAGCAAAGGATGCATGTAAATAGTTCATTCGATTACATAAAGCCACAAGAGGATGAACCCTTTCACTATTACCTAACCTGACCCAATCCCCGCATCTCAACATAGACCTTATCTCCGATAGCGCTACAGTCCCCACGTCATATCCCCCGCCTGCAGCTGTCGATGCGGAGAAGCCATCCCGATGTAGCTATCCGGTGTTTCACGGGCTTTTTCGCTTTCTTCGCGTCGTCAACTGAGCTAGCGACTCCTCTCTTTTCCTAAACCCTCAGTCTTCAAATCAACTTACAAGACATATATACTGCCGAGTCCGATTCATCCTTTCTGAAACCGTGATACCCCTTCCCCTCGAAAACGACAAGAATTGTTGAAGCAAATCTACGCCGCATAACAAGCGCAGGCACTCGTTGCTTCAGATCTTCAAGTATGGCCGACACCGTTCAGTTGCAGGCACCCAATGGCGTCAAGTGGGCGCAGCCGACCGGTCTGTTCATCAACAACGAGTTTGTTAAGTCTTCAAATGGCGAGACCATCGACGCCATAGACCCCGCGTACGCGAATAGTGTCCCCAATATGAGAACGGGGGGCAACGGAGCTGACGTGGCCACAGCACAGAAGAGAAGATTGCAGCTGTTCAGGCAGCATCGGAAGCAGATATCGACAAGGCCGTCAAGGCGGCTCACGCTGCGCTGAGACATGAGTCCTGGAAGGGCATCTCAGCAACAGACCGCGGTGCACTACTGTACAGGTTGGCGGACCTGATTGAACAGTACAAGGAGGTTCTCGCCACCATCGACGCATGGGACAACGGTAAGCGGCCCCGACTGAGCCTTCTCCCGAGAACCGAAGTCTGATCGGATACCAGGCAAGACCTACGCGGATGCCCTCGACGGCGACCTGTCCGAGTGCGTCACCGTCATCCGCTATTACGCAGGCTGGGCCGACAAGACCTTCGGCCAGACCATCAACACAACCCCCCAAAAGTTCGCCTACACAATTCGCCAGCCCATTGGCGTCGTCGCGCAAGTTATCCCTTGGAACTATCCCCTTGCTATGGCCACCTGGAAGCTCGGCCCCGCCCTCGCGTGCGGAAACACCATTGTCCTCAAGGCCGCCGAGCAGACCCCGCTCAGCATCCTATTCCTCGGTAACCTCATCAAGGAGGCGGGCTTCCCACCAGGTGTGGTCAACTTCGTGAACGGTCTCGGCCGCGTCGCGGGTAGTGCGTTGGTTGGCCACCCGCTCGTTGATAAAGTCGCCTTCACCGGTAGCACGGCGACCGCGAGGGCTATCATGGTTCAGGCCGCCAAGACGCTGAAGAACATTACCCTCGAAACTGGCGGAAAGTCCCCCCTGCTCGTCTTCGATGACGCCGAGATCGAGCAGGCGGTGAAGTGGTCTCACATGGGCATTATGTCGAACCAGGGCCAAATCTGCACTGCGACGTCTCGCATCATCGTGCAGGAGTCCATCTATGATGACTTCATCAAGCGCTTCGTTGAGACACTGAAGGCCATCAGCAAGGTCGGAAGCCAGTGGGACAAGGACACTTACCAAGGACCTCAAGTGTCGCAGGTCCAGTACGAGAAGGTACTGGAGTATATCGATATCGGAAAGAAGGAGGGCGCCAATCTCGCTGCCGGAGGCACACCTCTGAAGATCGGTGACAAGGGCAAAGGCTTCTTCGTCGCGCCGACCGTCTTCACCAATGTCGCCACCACAATGCGCGTGTGGGGAGAAGAAATCTTCGGCCCCGTCGTGGTTATCGCTAGCTTCAAGGATGAGGCCGATGCAATCCACCTTGCCAACAGCACTCAGTATGGCCTTGGCGCGGCCGTCTTCACGTCCAACGTTGAGCGCGCTCATCGCGTGGTTTCTGAGATTGAAGCGGGCATGGTCTGGGTAAACAGCACCCAGGATAGCGACCCACGCGTGCCCTTTGGAGGTGTCAAGCAGAGCGGTATTGGTAGAGAGCTGGGCGAGGCAGGCTTGGAGGCTTACTCACAGATCAAAGCTGTTCACGTCAACTTGGGCACGAAGCTCTGAGCTTTTAGCACATGGGGAATGTAGAGTACTGTGACTATCAAGACGAAATGAAGAAAATAACCATAAGAACATCTCGAGCAGGGAAGTGAGGGTCAGTCCAACCACGGAGAAGATAAACATGAGATCGATGCGAGTTGCGTGATGATTTCGCAGTTTATTCATTCCCAAGTTCGGACTATGAATGCACAGCATTGCAGAAGGAAGTTCACTCAAGATATTGTCTACTACAAGGTTGCAATACCACATCGAAGCGTTCAGGGAGCAGCTTCACTTTCTTTCCAGACTCTTTGCTGCTAGCGTCTTCGCCCTGCCTTTTACCGCTCATCATTCGGCAACAAGAGCGTCGCCGTTGTGCTGGTGGGAAGCGAGAACTTCATGCGCACATCGCTACCCTCTCGGTTGAAAGTAACCTCAATCTTGCCGTAAGAGCACTGAAAAGTGCCTTTGACGAAATTGAACTCTGACTTCAGAGGAGACTTCAGCGTCCAAGTCTTGTAAGCGTCGTCTGCAACCTTTACCTCCAGCACCGCCTTGTAAAACCATTACCGGTGGCAAAGTCTCAGCCTTCCAGGGTGGTGCCATTCTAGGCACCATCATCAACATGGCATGATGTTCGCAAAATGGATGGGGCACCGCCACACCATCTTCGTCGGATCTGTAGTGTCTTGCCTGCACTGGGTTCCGCCCTGCAGGCCGGAGCTGTCAACACAGTCATGATGATCATCGGACGATTTATCGGAATGCGGTCGGGGTGGTCACTTCCACGATCCCCATGTATGTATCCGAGATGTCAGACGCGAAATATCGTGGTATTCTGTCAAGCTGTTGCAGTTGATGTTAAGTTGGTGATTCTTTTTCGCGCAGTGGCTGGGTTACGGATGTTCCCCAAACAAGACCGACTTCTCTTGTGAGCTCCCTCGCAATGTGTACCTACGCTTAAGCAGCTTGCTGGCTCAAAGTTAGGGCGCTTCTCGCTGGCATTCCAGGCCTTTCCCGGTATTATCCTCGTCACCTGAGTATTCTTCCTCCAGGACTCCCCTAGGTGGCTCATGGAAAAGGACTGCCATGAAGAAGCCCGCAAGTCTTTGAAAAAGCTCCACAGCGGTTCAGATAAAGACACGGTCGACCTCGAATTTCGCAAGATCCGGGACGCCAGCCTTGCGGACGCAGCTATGGGTGATATGTCTCGTGGAAGTCCATACCACCAAGCCGCCATGGAGAAAGCGCCTTCTGTTGGGCTGTGGTATTTAGGCATTCAACCCTCTCAGGTGCAGTTGCTCATGATGTTCCTTACATTCAATCTATTGTTGTTGTTGTTGTTGTTGGTATTATATTATTTAATACCCTTATTCACCTCTAAGAGGCATTAGGCATGTGCGCTAGTAGGCTACTAAAGATATATATTTATATATAATAGTAAAACGTAATTATATAATCTAATAAATATAAAATAGGTATTATATAAACTAAAGGCCTTATAAAATATTCTCTATATAAAGTAAAAAAATATAAAATATAAAAATAGAATATATATAGAGAGAGATAAATATTCTAATAGTAATAATAGTTAATATTCCTTATATAAGTAGGTATTACTTAAGAGATATGAGATACATAATGTGAAAGAGTATTAGTATAGGTAAGTATTCTTCTATTTAAGTGTATATGTCTGGCCTTTCTTTAGTGGTATTAATATTACTAACTACTCCGGACCATGGATTTACAAGATCCTTAGGATCGACGCACAAGAGTCCCTCATGATTATCGGCATTAGCGGTGCGCTGCTGTTGACTACTGCATCACTGGTTTGTGGATGCTGGACCGCATTGGTGTAGTCAAGCCTTTGATCGTGTCCGCCGCTGGCTTGGGAGCCTCCTTGCTTATGAATACTGTGCAAGCCCAGTATATCAACAATAACAACGCCAGTCAACTGACTTCCTGTTTATATAAGCCTTTGAGATCTAAAAGACTATGCTTATACCACTTCGTCCGATCTCGTACATGATTCACAGCGACATCTTTAATTACCACCCAGACCAATGGGGTTAACGACCATTCTATCGGATTAGGTAAATTAGTATTCTCAATACCACGCGTGTGGGTACTGCTTTGCCTACTAAGGGTCCTGAAGGTGAGCTTGAGGCCCTTATCATATATGATGTATGTGACCGAGCTACCACGGCATTGGGAAAATCAGTCACCGGGCCGCATCTTGCAACTCAACCATTTTTGCGCTAAGATCTAAAGCAATGTGAAATTAGGAATGATTTTGGACGTTGACATTGGTAGAAGGCCTGGTTCGGTGTCTAAGGTGGTTGCGGACGTCCAAGAGCTAAGCTCGTGGCCAAGATCTATTCGCACTATCCTCTAATTAACACATTGAAGATATTAACATGCTATGAAAGACACTCTGATGACGTCTCCTGAGTTAAAATCAACACATTCTAGCACAAAGATAAGAAAAATACCACATTTAATATATTTTTCAAAAACACAAGGTTATTAGCCAACCATCTTAATCTAGTATGTCTCGACCTTTACTATTAGGCAAGCTACCCTAGTTCTTAGCTACTAAATTAATATTAGACCCCCTTATAGGGACTAGTACCTAGCTCTATATATATATATATACTAGTATAATGCCCCTTTCTATGTATAGTTATTTCTAAGTTTTAACTTTTATATAATATAGAGAGAATATATTTTTTTAATCTTTTAGTCTCCTCTGTACCTTTAGTTTAATATAATTTATTTAAACTATATATTTACTCTTATGTAAAATATATAAATATATATAATTCATAGCCTAGTACTATAGATACTTTCTATAATATATAGGTTAATAAGGTTATTACTATAGTACAAGTTAGTTCTTCTCTAAGTAGCTCTAGAGCATTGTATATAACCCTTATGAATAGTATGAAATACATAACTTCCCAAAACGAATACGAATTCAGTGTCTAAGCTCTGGTTATGTAGAAAAGAGTCACTTGTGTCTGGCTTCACAGGAGACTTTGGGCCGGAGAATACGAAATAACCAAATCAATACCAACCAGCCAGAGCTGGGAAGCTGCACAGGTGGCGCCCACCAAAGTGTTTGAGAATGTTTCTGCTTGGCTGTGGCAAGCAACCTTCATTATCGAAACGGCTTTGAATCCGGTCTTAATCACTTTGTTTGAGAACAATAGTGATTCACCTTTGAGGTCTTCTACCTGATCGATTGTCCTGTTTTGCATTGTGCAATACTCGACAAAGCAATAAGACACATGTTACATCTGAGATTCAACGGAATACTAACTGTATAAATAACTTAGGAAGAACCCAAACCGCACATAACGATATAAAGAGTGGTTGGGCAAGCATTAGTCACCATACCTTTGTAAAATGGATCGCAAGCGTTTTCTTCCGCCGACAGCTAAAATCAAAACTACGGGTACTGGCTCAAACCTTCCAATCTACCATAAGTGCGGATGGACTGCTTACTCAAATATCTCATTTGTCTCGGAAGCAGAAAAGATTGGGATGGAGTCACGAAGGAGACCGAACTTGTTACCGGTAACATGGCCTGGGACAGGCAATCTGGGTAAAAGACGCGCCCACCGAGGTGTCTCACACGTTTCTCTAACACATATTCCATCAACATCATCCCAAAGGCTCCCTTAGCATCAAAGAACCAAGGCAAAACTGGAAGATGTTCGCAATGGCATCATGAACGTTGTCAGGTAGACATGTACACCCAAGCTCTGGCGTAAAGAAATGTATCATCATAGCTTCGTATGATTTTTCAGACCAACCTTCCCATTCCTTGATCCTTTGGGCAATGAAAATGTTACATCGTCGTGTATATGTAGATGTGTTGTCTCCGGCGAGACTGGCTTAGTTGCAACTACCCGCTTCATCTGAACGAAGCCATAGATTGGACAAGTGTCAACTTTGTGAAATCCAGTCAAATAATATCCAGTTTGTGTCATCATATATGTCGCTATCTGGATCTATTTCACAATGCTCATCTTTCCCTAGTCAATGGTCACGCTCCGCCCACGTCCTATCAAAGACGTTGAGCGATCTTTGGGCTAGGCGATGTTAACTTGAGTCCATTGAATCCACAACTCAGCACAGAATTCCGGTATGTACTCACCACTTGGAACTACATCCAATGCTTTGATTGAGATATTCAGGGGCTGATCCAACATATAGGCAGCTGCCTGTGCGACATCGGTTGATACCAGGGGCCTAACACGATGAGGGTCAGAAAGCCCTCGAGACTAGAATGGAAAGAAATATGGCGTACTCGTATCCTTCGATGAATGAGTTATATTTGTCCTTGTCGTGACCCACGCGCTGTGAGTGGAAATTCGTTGCGACAACGCCGGGGCGTAATGCCAGGACCTTGATATCAGTGTTGACCAGTTCGTTGCGGATGGAGTTAGTGAAGGCTTCTTGGAAGGCTTTGCTGGCGTGATAGACAGCTTCGCCGGGGAAAGGAGGAACTTCGAGACCAGTCACCGAAGTGACGTTCAGAATAGTTCCTTTGCCAGGCTTCTGGGTCATCATAGACCTGTTCAGCACTGAGTGGGTCACGAACATCATGCCATTGACGTTGGTGTTAGCCATCGTCATGATGTCCTGAATTTTCAGTTCATGAAAAGTCGCAGGAGCTCCGAGGGCGAGACCGGCCTGGCGACGGATTAGCGCTTTTTTGGCCCGTTCTCGGGGCAAGCTCGAATAAAGTTGCTCACGTTGTTGATAAGAATGTCGATTTGGCCAATAGCCTCGATTGCTGAAGCAATCGCTTTGTCCACAGAGTCAAAGTCGCCAACATCTGCGGCACGGTAGATGACCCTTATATCTCCATGCGCGAGGGAAATCTTGTTGGCCAGCGCAGAAAGATTTCTCTGAATTGGTGGCATGTCAGCTTGGAGCTCATTTTCGATGAATACGACTCAAATGCACTGAAAAGTCGAGATTTACTTGCCTCAGATCTTGAAAGAAGCACCAAATTCGCACCCTTCGCTGCTAGCGTGGTAGAAATTGCCTCCCCGATGCCCATTGAAGCTCCGGTCTAAGTCGTTGAATAAGTAGGCTTGCAATATACATCAAGGCTTCTGCCAACATACAATGAGGACGTTCTTGCCTTCAAGGCCCATTTTGGCAATGCAGAGTTTACAGAGTCCCAAGCAGAGCAGTTCCTCTCAAGGGATGTTGTCGGTGAAACTTTGAGTCGTGCAGGGGGACAGAGGTTCTTCACCGTTTTTCAAGTCATTGCCAAAAGCGTAAATATTTCTTATTTCCTCAGAAACTGGCAGACCTGCGAGCCCTGATGATGACGAATGTCTTTCACCTACGTCATCGTGCCATAATTACACTCAGTGAGGGATAAGCTGTTCCTCTGAGCCCCGCTTTTGCCCTCAGCGACCACTCATTCTGCGCAAATGGGCCGGCTCTTTCTCGGGGCAATCGGTGACGATTTCCCGATTTCCCGATTTCCCGGAACCCGGGATCGGCCCCACTACACTACCGTCGGAGCTCCGGTAAGTGATTTATTTCACCATACTTTTAACCCGGTCCTTGATTGACCGATGCGACAAGCATGCATCCGGTAGCCAAGTTCGCGATGCCAAATTTAGACAAGTTTCGTGTGATTTATGAGGAAGGCGAGGATGATCGCGACTGGGCTTGACAAGTTTACCGCATAAGTGAACAGGCCATTATACTACGGGTTCACACCACAAACTCGCGATTTAGCTCGATCTATGTGTGGTATCTCCCGAAGTAATTCAGATTCGGGGCCATTTCTCCAGCTCACGATACCTGTCGGATCAGCTGGGTGCAGTAAGGTGAGTAAGGCTGAATGCAATAGCTTGGAAAGCCCCCGTTAGTTTTCCTGTCCACTATTCCATCCCCACAATATCATTCTAACGTCAGGATAACGTGCCTTGTCTTGATATTCTTTAAGAAAGTCTTCTGTCCTCCTTGGGCGTTGCTTTGTACTGAGAGGCATCTAACCGTCGCAGCCACGATGAACATGACTGATACGTACACGAGGCGGCCATCCCAGGAAGAACATCGTCCGCATGTATCGATCGAAAAGGTCAACGCTCACTCCGCGCCCGAGACATGTCGACTCATGAGCCAATCAGGCATTGCGAAGGCAAAACTTGCTTGGCCAGATCTTATCATCAAATCATGTCTCGGTGGCATCTTCATATCGCTTGGGTCGCTCTTCAACTTAGTGGTGGCGGGCGGTTCTTCGGGGTTGCGCTTGTCCAATCCATCTCTGGCGACCTATCTGGATATCCACCCTAAAATGCCTCGAAGTTACACAAAAATATCGTTGTGAAGCATACGAGTCTTTCCCTGGCAAATTCCAGGGTCCCTCAAAACCTCCTACTGGCCTTAGTATATCAAACGCGAAAGTCATATTTGTTGTTGTTGTTGTTGTTGTTGTTGTATTATTTAACGCCCTTGTTCACCTCTAAGAGGCATAAGGCGTCGAAAGTCATAGTGATGAAGCACAGAGTTCGGAAGGTGCCGGAAATCAGGCAACATCATGTAATGACTACGGCCAATGCATACAACTAGGAAGTCTTACAACTACGCAAAAGAGGGATAAGATGGATATCAAGGATATGGTGGGGAAGTCTTGTCATTGAGCTAACGGACTGAAGCATAGAATAGTCCGGCCAATATCTCTTTTGAAAATTTGGAACAAGCACCTTCTGGGTATCACCAAAAGTTGCTAATCAGCTGGTGGCAAAGATCATTCGGACTCTTTGATGCCATTGCCACATTTTCTTTATGGGTTGGCGGTCCAGGTATGTCTTTAGGCTTATAAAAAGACGTTCTGCACCCCTCTCGGACATCAACTAAGTCAAAATGGAGAGCTCGCAGAATGCAGCTTCGGACACCATCCTCAATAAAAAACGTATCAAAAATCTTGGGTTTCTATTTGACACGCACGCTATTCATCTCCTCTCAACTAAAATAAGCATATCTCAACAACACGGCAGACATGGCCCCGCTGGTGCTTACGATTCTGCCGCAGAAGACGGCAGAATGGACACTCCCTCGGCCTCACAAAGTCGGCTTTCTGCATCTCTCGCGAGATCCGAAACCAAATCTACGATTACGTCTTGGTCGACCCAATACCGCGATGGGACAAGAGACACAGGCTCGGCTGCAAGTACAAAACTTTCGATCCTGCCGAATCTGAGCCGCCTCCATTCGTGATGTCACAAGTTGCCTTCGAGGAGAATCATTTCCGCATGGGCCAGCACTACAGCTGTGGTTGCGCTAAGCGAAGTGGTCTCAATCTATTAGGCGCCAGTCGTCAGATTCATGATGAAGCCTCCCCGATATTCTGGAGTAGGAATACTTTCTGTTTCCTCGCCGCCGGTGAGTTTCTTCTCATCTCTTGAAATCTGATGAGCTCGAAACAGCAGAACTTGATACAGAGTATCAGCATCATGCCCCCCGGCACCTGCTTCGAATCAGGTCATGTTGGGTTTCCGTATACCCGAGTTGGCATCTCGGGCGGACTTCATTACCGCGATTTCCAATTTTGGCAGGAAATTTCACTCTTCAAAGGACTCAAGTATCTGGAGGTTGAACCTTGGCCCGTGTACGGAGCTTCGGTCGATCCAACCTCCAGGGAACGGGTCGAGTTTATTACGTCGTCTATGCCGGAGCTGAACATCAACCTGGTGAGCCTGTATGCCTTCTGCGCAGACGAACTGTGGTCGGTCCCGATCGTTTTTGAAGACTGCGATTTTCTTCGTCTTCATCGCAGGACGATCTACGCCAAACTCTCCTGGCCACTGGTTCCGTCTGAAGACTACGATTTCGACAAAGTCGAATGGCTAGAGCCCAGGTTGAGCGATAGATACACACGGACTGCGTTGGACATGGTCAAAGAAGAGGTGGACGTGAGCTCCGCCGTCGTGCATGGTTTCTTCAGCGCCGATTCAATTGAGTCTGACGGTTGGATGTATGACTGGAAGATCAAAGATGGTTTTGGCGAGTTTCATGACGAGGTCTTGGTCTCGCGCCCGGAGAAATGTTCTTTCGAGCTCAATTCCTACGGCTTACCTTCCAGCAAGGACACTGCGCTGCAGGCAGATCGGCAGAGAGCTTCACGCGACATCGAGCAACTGGCAATTAACGGCCTGACAGTGTCTCAGAACGAGGCAAGACGGAGAACGCGAGAGAGGAAAAGAGAACTTCGAAGGGACGCACAAGCTAAACAAGTATCGACTTTCGAGCAACGTCATATTGGGTCTAGTGGTACTCAAAATGACCCCACGCCCTCTCTCCCCAGAGCAAACGAGCAGAAGGCTGCTGCAAGAAGAAAGCACAGATCGGAGAGGCGAAATGCAGAGATCAGGAAGCAGGAAAGAAAGAGGGTCAGACGGGACATAAATAAGAGACAGAATGCCACTTTCTCGATCCTTTGGAGAGTATTTGTCACCTTTCCACCCAGCTAGGTCGGCGTTTTGAGCCATTGGTTCATGGGATGCAGCGGGCCCGGCCCCAGAGGGCTATTGATACAAGAGGAAATTCCATTTCATGGCAACAACATACAAGGGTATCACGGACAGCCTCTGCTTGCTTGAGTTGTAATAAAAAATGAATAGCATTAGGCAAAGTCACACGAAACCTGCGAAGAGATGGGAAAAAGAAGACGAAGTCAGGATGTAAGCAGTGTGGGCTTGCTATTTGTAATTGTGATGATTACTGGTGCCTCTATCACACTCAAAATATAAACGCAGCCGAAGGACCTTTGCAATAGAGCTTGGATTGGTCGAGAAAGCTCTTGGCTGCCCCCGAGTGGCCAGGATGCCTTATGTGAATGTAACTGTAGCCCAACAGCACTCGATGGGAAACATCAAGCACAGTTGATCGTGCCTGCTGGAGCCTGAGGGTCGGGCTGGCAATCGGTACTGCCTTTAGGGTCTCGAGACACAACTGTAACATTTCTGGTGACCGGATACCATTCGTTTGCTGAGTGTGCAATGATGCACTATTGGCAAGTATTAGAATATTGAAAAACAAACTATAGGTTAAGTAAGAACTTACGCAATAGGTGTGTAGGCCGTTCGCCTCGCAGCCCCCATTGCCTGCCCACCCATAGTTACAGTAGTAATCTACCTGTGCATTTGCAAGAGCAATAAAGAGAAGAGGAGTAATTCCGAGAAGCCTCATTGTAATAGAAATGTGTATTAGGTCTTGTGAATAATGTTTTATGTGATGAATGTTTTATGTGATGGGATAGGCTTTTACCTGGATAGAGGGTAGGAGGAGATATATATATACACTATCCAACTGCAATTACTATGCGTAATCGGATATACAAACCGGATATCCGGCTCTATCAATTTATTATTTTGATTCTCATACAACTCCTCCAGCATTCCAAACATTAGTTCAGTACTTTGTGGGTCGCAACTGGAGCCATATGATGCGCACTGAGCCGGGGGTGCCGGTTGGTCAATATACATTGATTTGTATATAAAAACGAGGATTTTAAGGTACTAGATACAAGTCCATAGTCGCTCAGAATAGAGAGTTAAATAAATATTGCTATTTTGGCTATTAATGAGGCTGTTGATGTCCATGGTAAATTATTGTAGCTGGGCGGGCGATGGTGGTGATGTTTAGTAGAATAATGGTAGAATAAAATTGAGTGGGTGGTGTGGGCGTGGATTTTGGATTTTTGTACTTTTGGCTATTTTTTGGTGGAAAATACTAGAAAAGTGACTTATGTAATTAATGGTTGATTAGTGGAGTGGGCTGGCTATTGTGGCCAATGGGAGCCCCTGTTATGTAAACGCACTAACGTTTGGAATGCGGGAGGAGCCTGGAGGTGTAGAACTGTATTAGATATCCCTGACCTCTGCCGAACACCTCGCTCTTCTAGCGTGATTTGTTAATGTATTTAAATGTGGCGATAATTTTCCTTCGAATCGAGCCGATGTTTATTCAACCTAACGAGCCGCCGTTGACTCGACATTGTCTTCCACAGGTTAAATAATGTCTTCCCGAGAGTAGCGGGAAGCAGAGGTTTCCTCTAGTCTTCCAAAGGAGAGGGGCTGCTGAAGTATAACTATTAAGGGGATATCCTTGTTGGGTCTTTGGTGCTTCTGTTAATTAGGGACGTGGCGGGTAATGCCGAAATAGTCTATAGAAGAATTAGGAATCATATATAGAATAGTCTTGGGACTTCCCTAAGACTAGACTTCTATAGGGCTTTAGTAATTAACCTAATAATTACCTTAACCCGGAACTCTTAACTTTATCTTATACTATAACCCTTATAAAAACTATAACTAATTACTATAGTTCTTTAAGACTAATCTCTTAACTAGCAAGCCAAACCAGTAAATATATAATACTATTACTATAATACTAGGCCAAAGTAAAAGTACCCTGTCAAGTACCCGTGGGGCGGCACTACACTATTAGTCTAAGCTAAATACTATTATAGTATATAGCTATTACCCCTTATTATACCCCCTTATAGTGGGTTACTATATTAGCTAGGGGTTAAACTTACCCATAATACTATAGTAGCTATTATTATTCTTTAGCTTCTATTAATAGAACTCTACTATTGAATTAGCTAACTATAATATAGAGCTACTTATAAGGTAGGTATAGATTATATATTATTTAGAGCTTCTAAACCTCTTAAATAGAGGAGTTACTATTATTCACTCTAAGCGGGTTAAGGATAATAAGATCAACTATTTGCCTCTAACTAAAGAACCCGGTGATGTTTCTAGGTGTGGTAGTTAAACCACCTATAGACTTTATTAGTGTGAAGGGCTGGGCCTGGGCTTGTTTAGCCTGAAGGGTGTGTAAAATACTGTTTATTTAGAACTAAGGAGGGAAAAGGGAAGTTTCCCACAATAGATAAAAAGTCTACATATAAGGGGCCTAGTGGGGGCTCACTAGGGGAGCACTAGGTAGGGACTGGGTGAGTAAGTATAGGTAAAGCCTAGGCTAATATTATCTAGGTATAGCCTATAATATTACTCCCCTCCCCCCCCTCCTATTCTAGGGGGGGTAATTACTAGGTTACTATTATTTAATATAATGTCCCTGTACTTCTCCTTAAATTGCTCTAGGGCTACTATCTCCACTACTATGGCTACTGGCTCCTATATTAGGTCTATATACTTAACCTACTTTATAAGGGCTTTCCTTTATTACTCTTTACCTACCTAGTAGGACTTTACTATTAGAATATTCTTAATTTCCTATTTAGCCTTATTATTATTATTTATAATAGGAGGTGGCTATATATTTATTATAATTTACCTAGGTAGGGGGTTATTAGTAGCTCTCTGGAGGAGGTCTATATAGAACTTTAAGTATATAAAGCCTAGTATATTAAATTCTATTATAAGGGGGAATATTACCTATATTACTTTATACTTATAATATAGTTAAATAAGCTTCTTATTTAGTTGTGGGGATTTATAATTAATTATATTTAATTATACTTTATTACTTACTTAGTACTTCTTTACTAGTAATTACTTCTTATTAACCTAGTTCTTAGCTCTTTATTATATAAATACTATTTCTATATAAATAAACTCTATAATTAACTTAATTTAGTTAACTAATTACTAGGTTATTATTTCCCTATTAGAGGGTACCTTAATAATCTCCTTTATTATAGGAATTAAGTTAATATAGTATTTATACTCTATAAAGAAAAGTATTATTTTAATAGAGTTATATTACTAGTTATAAAGTATTAATTAAATAATAAGTAATAGGTTCCCCTAATTATTCTAGGATTAGTAAATAAAGGCTCTTAGTATAGCTTAGATTTTTTAATTATACTACTTTATATTACTATTTATTTATAAGTAGTACTTAGTACTTAGTAGGTAAATTATACTTATTAGTTTATAAAACTCCTTTTAGAAGTAATTTACCTAGTTTAACCCCCTATTATTAATAATAGATTATAGTATCCCGTGGAAGTAATAGTAATAGGTAAGGAATTACTAAGTATAAGTCTTAGTCTCTATTATATTTATCTCCTCTAGAGTTAGGGACTTACTTAAGTAATTTATAATAATTTATAAGTAGTAACTTTTCCTCCCCTTTATTAGAGGAAGGTTAATAATAAAGTTTATAGAAAGATTAAAATATAATTAATTAGGTACTAGGAGGGGCTTTAGGAAACTCCTCTTAGCCTACCTCTAAATATAAATCCCTCTATATATATTATAATTTTTTATAAATTATTATATTATTTAGGACTACTCTAATTAATAAAACCTCCTATTTATAATCTCTAGGGTACTATTCCTCCCTAGGTAATTTATAATACTAGAGTTATAGGATTCCTATACTAGCTTTATCCTAAGTTTATTTAGGGGGTAGTCTATATTATTATTACTAGGAACCTATAGCCTCCCTTAAAATACTAGCTTATTTAGAGTATTTATTTTATATTCTATAATTTATATTTTAAAGTAGAGATTTAATAGGAGACTATAGTTCCCCTAGTAAATAACTATATAAATTTACTAGTACTAGGTATTCTTTTTTATAATATAATTCTAGAGTTCCTAGAGATTAGGCTTATTATTAAAGATTTAGGTATTATTAACTTCTATATAGTCTACCTAGGGCCTACTAAATTAGGTATTATTAGGAATAACCTAAATTATCTACCCCTATTATTAGTTATTATTCTAGCTCTTAGGGGTATTCTATTCCTAGTGTGAGAGAGTATTAGGGACTACTACTTAGGTATTAGATTAGTACTTAAGGTAGAAGTTATACTTAGTTAACTCCTTAGTCTACTAACTCTACCTTTTTATGAGGTACTACTTTTTTATAAAGTACTTAAAACTCTTATAATTTATAAGTACTTTAAATCTCCTAGTATTCCCTAACTTTACTTTCTATACTCTTAAGTAAAATAATACTATTAAAAGTTCCTTATTATAAATAAGGTAATTATACTTAGTAGGGGAGAGGTATTATAAGTAGAAGGCTACTAAGTACCTAGTACTTTACTTATTTTCCTAGGTTAATATATCTCCTAGTATAAAGCTAGAGTAGTCCATTTCTACTATTATTAGGGTATCTAGGTTAAACTAGTAGAGTACTAGTTCTATCATAAAGAGCTACTTTAGTTCCTAGAATACTTACTACTACTCTAATACCCACTTAAAGGGAGTATTCTTTTTTATTAACCTTATTAATAACTTTATAATTATATTATATTAAGGTATAAAGACCTTATAATAATTAATAAATTTAAGGAAACTTTAGACCCTCTTAAAAGTTATTAGGGGAAGCTAACTAGTAATTATAATTAACTTCTTAGAATTATAGGAGATACTCTTTCCTATAGTTACTATAAAGCCTATATATTTAACTTTAATAATAGAGAATTTATACTTCTTAGGATCTAGTTATAACTTAGTAACTAAGAAGTAATTAAGTACCTAGTGGACCTTATTCTTATAATTACTCTAGGACCTACTAGAGTAAATTAGGATATTATTTATATAAACTATAATAAAGTTATCTAGGAATTAATAGAGATAAGTATTAATATATTATTAGAAAATAATAAGTACCCTAGTAAGGCTAAAGGGGTAGACTACCTATTTAAATAACTTATATCTTATTTAGAAGGTTATTTTTTCCTAGTTAACTTTATTAATTCTAATTTTATAAAAGGCTATAATTATATTAAGCTTAGTATATTATTTTATAGTAATTACCCTCTAGAAAGTCTCTAAAATTAAGGGTAGTGGATATTAGTCTTTCTTAGTAATAATATTTAGGGCCTAATAATTTATATAAAAATAAATCCCTCCTCCTAGCTTCCTAATAAAGAGTACTAGGGCCCCTATAGTGGAGCTACTAGCTTTAATAAAGCCCTTATTTAATAAGTTCTCTAAAGTCTTCTTTAGTATAAAAAGCTTCTCTCTTAATATATTATATAGTAGCCCCTAGGGGAGCTCTAGTATATAGCCCTTTTTATTAGGGACTAAGGGGATTTTATAGTCTATACTAGGGTAAATAGGGGGTAACTAGTAGACTATATTAAGTTAGAATAAATTAGGGAACTCCTTAAGAATATATACTAGTATATAATTCCTAGGGTTAATAGGCTTTTTTAATACTAGGGCTTTCTTAATATCCTTTAAATTTATAAATATTACTTAGTAGGTAGTAGGTACCTCCTTACTAGTCTTAACTATATACTAGTATAGAAAAGTAAAGAAGTTTACTCCTAATAGGTAGGCTAATTAAATCTCTTAAAGACTTATAAGTTCCTCTTAGTACTCTAGGTAGGCTATTATACCTACCTTCCTATGGGTTATTTATTAGGCCCTAGTATTATAAACTACTTAATTATTCTCTATTTAAAGTTTACTAAGGTATAGGAGGGAATAGAAGCCTTTAATTATATAGGTATAGACCTTTTATATATACTTACTAATCTCTAGAGTTAGAATAGTAATTCCCTAGGTATTACTAAATAATAGTCTAGTAATATACCCCCTTATTTTCCTCTTTTTTTTATTAATAAGTAATAAATAGAGTCTCTTTATAAGGGAGGTATTAATAATAATATATATATTATAACTAGTATTAACTAGTATATAAATAATATAGTCTTTATTAATTCTTATTTAAATAGTAGTTAATTACTAATTACTCTTTTATTCCTATTTTTATTACTCCCTTTATTCTTAAACTTCTACCTAGGTTAGCCCTAGTACTTAACTTTATATTAGAGTTACTCTTTTCCTAACTCCTTATTACTTAAGAAGTTATTATTACTCCCTAGGTTCTTATTTATATTACTTATAAATAATTTAACTTTTAAGACTTTTATAGAGGTATTCTTCTTCTAATTTAAATAATTCTACTAAATATAGCCTACCTTATTATAATTATAATACTTATAGGAGTCTCTCTAATACTTTAGGTTATTATTAATAGAGAAAAGGGACCCTATAAAACCCTAGTAATTATATTACTTAGTTATAAAATTAATTATTATAATATTCCTATTAGTATTATAATTAATAATTCTATAGTAAGGTACTAAGTAATAACTAATTAATCCCTTTATATATTTAAACTTCTATATAATATCCTAGACCTTTATAAATTATTTATTATATTTTATAGGGAGCTCTATAGTAATTAAGAGCTCTTTTAAATAAGGCACTAGAGTAGCCTCTAGGAGGGAGATTTAAACTATATCTAACTAGTTATATTTACTAGCCTCTACTAAGGTTTTCTTAAAGTAGGGAAGAAAGGTAGTAAGCCTCTTATTATTCTTCTACTAAAGCCCCTATAATTAAATTACTACTTAGAGCTAGTTATTTAAATCTAAGTATATTTAATCTAAGTATACTATAAATACTTCTAGATTATAAGTATTACCTAGACCCCCTATTATATAAAAGGTTTTAATTACTTATTAAGAACTAATATTTAAATAAGTATTAATTAAGTATTAATATTTAAAGTTACTATTATAGAAGTACTTATTAATTTTAAGCTTAGTTTTTATCTACTAAGTCTAAATTTAATACTCCCTTTATTTACTTAAGAACTTTAATAAGAGAGGTAAGGGCTTTTAGTAATAAGTAACTACTAGGGGGGGTATAGGGTATTCAGCCACTTACACAATAAGAGTCATAACTAGTATTAGGGCTAGAGTATTCTCTATTATAGGGAGAGTAATAAATATAAGTACCTAGGGAGGTACTAAGTAACTCACTAAGGTAATAGTATCCCTTCTTATTAACTTATTTATTAACTCTATAATTCTCTAGTAAAGAGAACTAATAAAATATTCTAATTACTACTAGAGTAATTTATTTATAGGAGAGCCTCTTATAGGGATCTTATAGAGGGTATTAATTCCCTCTATTATATTATTTATTATATTATTTAATAGCTCTTATTCATTCTAGGAGCCTAACTTACTAATTAAGTAATTCACTAATAGGGAGCTATACTTAACCCTATTATTATTTATATAGTAAATAAGGACTAAGTTCTAAATATATGAAGAGCTAGGCCTAGGCTTATTTAGCCTAAAGGGTGCGCAAAATACTATTTATTTAGAACTAAGGAGGGAAAAGGGAAGTTTCCCACAATAAATAAAAAGTCTACACATAAGGGGCCCAGCGGGGGCCCACCAGGGGAGCACTAGGTGGGGACCAAGTGAGTAAGCACGGGCAAAGCCCAGGCTAATATTATCCGGGTATAGCCCATAATAATCAACTAGAGCAAATTACCAATACACTATTAGCTAGCCTCTTTACTAGCTACTACTTATCATTATTAAAAAAAGGTTATAGTAAAAGTAATTAGGTATAAAGGCAAAATAGCCAAGGACCTTATAAAATACATAATAGTCTGGAAATGAGAAACATCTTCCTAGAAAAGCTACATCACATATATTTCTAGGCCCCAGAAATTGACCAGTATATCCGACCCCTGCTGATGACTAATAGCTAAATATAATCTCCCTCAAGGCCTTTAATAGCCCCGTTTTTGCCGTGATTATTAAGCAACTTCCACTATCCCTTTACTGCGGACTTAGTTTACCCTTCAAGCCAAGCAACACCCATGCAATACCTTATAGCATATCATCCGCCCTCACTTATTATACAGACTAGTGGAAACTAGCTAATATTATTCATTCACTTAAGTTCAGTACTATTGTTTTTTAAGTTTACACTAACTACTATAATAAATGAGAAGAGATTACTAGGTAGTAGCCCCAAGTATTCTCGCCTAACCTTGTCATATATTCAATAAATACGAGGGGCCCCGAGTAATATATATGCTATTATAATTTATATACTGGGAAAGACAACTCTTCCGTGAAGGATAATCAGAGGCTAGTTCCTGAAATAGAATACTGTTTATAGGAGACCGAGTCCTCGGAGAGAGTGAGCTCCAAGAGGAGAAACAGCCCCGGCACCAACGTGGTCTAGCAAGGCCCGTGCATGCTTCCTTAGACATAGCTCAGAACTAGCCGCTACCAATCCGCGCATACTTACGCCGCGGCGGCAAGCCAGCCACTGGCCAGAAATTAAGGCGAACCAATGCCAACAAAACAGTTTACAAAGCAGATACCCTTGAATGACCTGCGGGTCTTCGCGCGTCTGCCTCCCGAAAGCCCGTTTCGAAACAAGAAAGCCTACGACATAGTGTATACGTGTTCGTTCGTGAAAAGCTAAGTCCCAAAGCTCGAGAAGCCCTCAGGGGGGATCGACGATATCAAGACAGAATTAGCACTCCTACCCTCGTCAGCGATATCGCAAAAGTCCTGCTAGATACCCTCCTCCAGCGCAACCTCAGCCTTCACGGCATCTACGGGTATATATAAATATTGTCCCCACCTCATAGCCGCAAGCCAAAGGTAAGAAAAATAATAACTGGAATGGCAGGCGTCTACTACCTTAATTACCCCCATGTGGCTGAACATGGCTGGGTGGCAAAAGGCACGAGAAGCTACAGGTCTCAGGCAGCAAAACAATTAAACTAAGTTATTATGAGATAAAGGCCACTATATATCAAGGGGTTAGATAATTACTAGGCACTTTATAAAGTAGTTTAATAAGGTTTAATATACTAGAAACACTCGGTAGTATAGCCTCCTTATAGGGGGGACAACTTTATTAATTCAGGGGGCACTTATTTATAGAATAATTAGTCCGTGACCTGTTGTTGTTGTTGTTATTGTTGTATTATTTAATGCCCTTGGTTACCTCTAAGAGGCATAAGGCGTCTACACCGGCAGGCTACTAAAGATACAGTTTCCGCCAAGGCTTCTAAAGGACACCGTAGAGAGTATCTAGTTATAAGGCTCGTGAGTCTTGTATTATAGCGCGAAAATTCGCGTAGTCTCTTAGTAATAATAATATAATATAGAGATTACTAATTTGGATTATTAATAGTTTTTTGATATATTATAGTACTAGAGAGCCTAGGTTTAAAATGTATAATAGGTACTTTAAAAGTATATATATAAAGTAAAAAGGTATAGTAGTATAGAGTATAGTCTCTATTTTATTCTTAAGTATAAGTCTACTAAGCTTAGAGTATAGCTTATTTACCTAAGGTTATTAACTTAGGGGGAGTATGTTAAATTTAAAAGTATATTATACTTAAAATAGAATATAGAAGAGGCTCTATTTCTTTTACTAATTTAATAATTAATAATTTAATAAGTATTATAAATAATAATTATTTTTATTCTATTATATATACTATAATATTTTAAAACTTTTAATATTAATAATAACATTTTAATCTTTTAAGTTATTAATAAAACCCACCTTAGTAATTTAAAGAACTAAGTACTTTAAATTAAGAGTATTAAGTTACTTATTTATAGTTATAGAGTTTAGGAAGTAATTAATCTTAATAGGAGTATAGGCTTTATAATCTTAAACTCTTAATATTTTAAGCTTATAAGAAAGCTAGAGCTTTTAAAGCTATTTAATTATTTCTAAGCTTATATACAAGGCTTTCTAATAATTTCTATATTTTTCTTAGGGAATAGAATTGGATTTATACTTAATAAGAGTAATAATTAGCTTTATATATAATTAATAATAAATATATTTAGTATTAATTAAAGTTTCTGGAAAAAAGAAGATTTAAATATATTCTTTAGGCTATTATTTAAGATAGTATAATAAAGAGAATTTATATTATATAGGACTATATTTATAAAGGTATTAGCCTTAGATTCAAAACCTATTATTATTATACTAAAAAGAGCTTTAATATATAGCTTTATAATTTTAAGTAGTATATAAATTATAATTTATAAGAGAGAAACTCCTAATAATAGGGCCTAGTATTATTATCTTATTATAATATATTTTTCCTTTATTATCCTAAGGAATTCCTTAATAATATCCTCAGGTTTTTATTTATAGAGGTATTATTAGAGGGTTAGGTCTACTATATTATAGAAAATTATATAAGGCTATTATATAGGTATTTAAATTCCTATTTATACTTATTTATACTTAAACTAATTCTAGGTAAATTTATAAATATTAATAGTACTAGTAATATTCTCTATAATAAATTTATTAATTTTAAGTTATTTAAGTACTTTAGCCTAGATTAGCCTAAAATATTATTAAATTGTTATTTATAAAGTAATAAAATCTCCCTTTATATATTAGTATTATTCTTTAGGTTTAAAGTAATATTCTTATTAATTTAAGGCCTAATTACTTAGGAGACTTAATTGATAGAAAATAATATTCTTAGTAATATTAGGGATAATAGCTTTTATTATAATAATACTTATAAACTAGCTACCGCGCGGAGTAAAGCCTGAAGCCCAGCTATTTAGTGGGATTATATAATTACTTTCAGCTATATATTTAGCTTAATACTATTAACCCTATTATATTTGAATCTCTTATTAAGTATCCTAAATTTAAATATATTTATTTTATATATATAAAAATATATATAGGGCGCTATTTAATAAAGTAATTACCTTAGAATACTAATACTAATTATATTATAACTAGCCTATTTAATAGTAGGGTTCTACTAATAGAAGCTAAGAGTTAATACTAGTTAAATAGTACTAGGGCTTACTAAGTAAAATCTTAAAGAGTAAGTAACTATAGTAATTAGTTATAATTATTTTAAGGGTTTTTATAGTATAAAAAGAGGTTAAAAGTATTCTAAGGGATAATTATAAAGTTAATTACTAAAGAGTTATAAAAGTATAGTCTTAGGGTAAACCTAAGTCTATATTATATATAAATTTAGGGTAAGTATTCTTATTATTAATTCTAAATAATTAATTATATACTAGACGTAATTATAATTGGTTAATAAAATTGATTAACTATTAAGTATTTCCTTTTATACTCTATTAATTATTTCCTTTAGTCCTATTAATAAAGAGTTATTTTATTATTATATAATATATATTATAGTTCTTTTATATTAAGTAAGTCCTCAATATTTCTATAATTCTATATATAATATTATTCTAATTACTTACTATTCTTATAAAGCTTTCTTATTAATATTTTTTATTATTAAAAGTAATTATATTAATAATTTTATTAATAAGTTTCTTTTATTATAAATTATATTAACTTTCTTCTAATTACCCCCCTTATTATAATTAATAATATTATAATTATTAATTCTACTATTTATTATTGAGTTTAAATTATAAGAAATAAGATTAAAAACATTTCCTTTTATATTAATAGTATTACCTTAAATTTTAATAAAATTACTAAAGGAATTTATAATAATATTATAAGAAAACTTAATAAAATCAAGAGTACTAATAACTTTAATGCTAGTACTTATTTTATTATACTTAAGATTAACTTAGTTACTAAGAATTCTCTCTTTATATACTTTAGTATAATTCCTTATTATATTAATACTAAGACTATACTTCTCTATATTAAAATTATTTCTCTCTATAAGGTTATAGGTAATTTAAAGAAAGCCCCTAAGTATAGTACTACTAATAACCTTCCTATTTAATTTACTAAGGCTAGTTATATTAATATAGATAATATCTTTAAATTCTCTAAGTAAATTTATATAAGTATACTAAGGAATATAATAAGAATATAGGGATAAAAATTATATAATTAGAATTAAGTAATTAATCCAGCTAATTACTTTCTTTAGGAAAGAATAAATATTATAAATTTTCTATTAGTATTATTAAAAGAAATAGTAGAATCCATAGAATTCTAGGGGATATAAAGAGATTATTATTACTAGTTTTAAATTATTAATTTAAGTAAGTTATTACTATTATATTATATATATTATTATTTATCTTTATAGTCTTTCTATTATTATTCTTATAGTCTCTATATATAAAGAGCTAGGCCTAGGCGTATTTAGCCTAAAGGGTGCGCAAAATACTATTTATTTAGAACTAAGAAGGGAAAAGGGAAGTTTCCCATAATAGATAAAAAGTCTATATATAAGGGGCCTAGTAGGGGCCTACTAGAGGAGTACTAGGTAGGGACTAGGTGAGTAAGTATAAGTAAAGCCTAGGTTAATATTATTTAAGTATAGTCTATAATATTACCCCCCTCCCCCCCCTCTTATTCTGGGGGGGGTAATAGTTAAGTTATTATTATTTA